>WBNM01018688.1:342491-491552 GCA_013399055.1 Ramphastos sulfuratus | reverse complement strand
ATTCTATGATTCTATGAAATTCTTCAGTGAGTGGAGACCAAATCAGCAAATGCACAGATTATCCCAGCTGTAACTGCTGGGAGGTGCTCCCCTTGCCCCACACATCACTGCTGGGAGGTGCTCCCCATGCCCCACACATCACTGCTGGGAGGTGCTCCCCCCCCTGCCCCACACACCACTGCTGGGAGGTGCTCCCCATGCCCCACACATCACTGCTGGGAGGTGCTCCCCCCCCTGCCCCACACACCACTGCTGGGAGGTGCTCCCCATGCCCCACACATCACTGCTGGGAGGTGCTCCCCCCCCTGCCCCACACACCACTGCTGGGAGGTGCTCCCCATGCCCCACACATCACTGCTGGGAGGTGCTCCCCCCCCTGCCCCACACACCACTGCTGGGAGGTGCTCCCCATGCCCCACACATCACTGCTGGGAGGTGCTCCCCCCCCTGCCCCACACACCACTGCTGGGAGGTGCTCCCCATGCCCCACACATCACTGCTGGGAGGTGCTCCCCCCCCTGCCCCACACACCACTGCTGGGAGGTGCTCCCCATGCCCCACACATCACTGCTGGGAGGTGCTCCCCCCCCTGCCCCACACACCACTGCTGGGAGGTGCTCCCCATGCCCCACACATCACTGCTGGGAGGTGCTCCCCCCCCTGCCCCACACACCACTGCTGGGAGGTGCTCCCCATGCCCCACACATCACTGCTGGGAGGTGCTCCCCCCCCTGCCCCACACACCACTGCTGGGAGGTGCTCCCCATGCCCCACACATCACTGCTGGGAGGTGCTCCCCCCCCTGCCCCACACACCACTGCTGGGAGGTGCTCCCCATGCCCCACACATCACTGCTGGGAGGTGCTCCCCCCCCTGCCCCACACACCACTGCTGGGAGGTGCTCCCCATGCCCCACACATCACTGCTGGGAGGTGCTCCCCCCCATGCCCCCCACACCACCGCTGGGAGGTTCCCCCCGCGCCCCACCCACCAGTGCTGGGAGGTTCCCCCCGTGCCCCACACACCAGTGCTGGGAGGTGCTCCCCGTGCCCCACACACCACTGCTGCAGAGTGGCTCTGCAGAGGAAGAGGCTTCCACAACAGAAGAGCCTTTCCCCAGGAAACTATGCTAACAGTATCAGCTGACAAAACAGTTCACAATGATTTGCTTCTTCCTATTTTAGCATTTTCTGGGTGTTTTCCTTCAGATCATCCTCTTCTGAGTCACCAAAAGGCACAGCTTCCATACCTTGCCCATTGACTAAATGACTGCTGCTAGTTTTAGTCATTTTGGTTTTAACTTAATCTCATATTAAAATCTAAATGAAAGATGATTTCAATTTCTTCTCGGAGGATAGAAGGAACAGCAATGTGGGACTGTACCAGCTGCAGCTTTAGAGCTTTATTTGGAAGGCTACAAGGACACACTTTATTTCCTTATGGATCTCAAAGGCCTGGTCTAATTAGTACTTATTAGAAAACAAATTAGAAATGCATTTTATTTCTCCATATGGTGAAAACAGGAGCTACAGTAAAGGGGTAGGATATGAGAAGAACTGAGATAGTGATTTGCATAATTTATTTGTCTAATTTTATCTTTTTTCTTTTATGCCTAAGCATTGCCTATGAACAGGTAAGAACTTCCTTGAATTCATTCATTATTCCAACTGATTTGTCACATAATTTTTGCAATGTATCATACCTGTGAACAATTCACTGCATGTAGTTGATCACTACGATTCAAAACTGTAGTGCTAAAACCAGAACAGATAGGCAGGTGACCTGATATTATTTTTAATTTGAGGATGTAGATACCACTATGTGCTTGATTTGACTTTTTAATTTTCTATCAAGCACAAATTCTTAGAAGTTAACTTAAAACTGCTTGATTGCCAGTAAATTTGCTATGGAAGAGAAACCAGGCACTACCAGGATTAAGCAGCAGCATCACAGGAGCTTAGACCTTATTCTCACTGGTTTTGAGTGTTTCTCCCATGATGTACTTTATGCATGCAGAAGGTGATCCTGCTAAGTGAGCAAACTTACTCAAAGTAATTTGATCTTTCAAAGTTTATCAAGACTAAATAAAAAAAGAAGAGTGATCCCAGTAGCTGCTGTCAGAGACATCTTATGGCAGCTCTCTCATAACTCATACACTGTTTCTGTGCTTTTAAAAGACAGGAGCTTTAAGAATTTTGAGGCTGGAATAAGGAAGTAACTGCTCATTGCATCTTGAGTGCATCAGAAAAGGGAACACTGATCACTGTACTGGTCTCCTTCTGCCTCCAACACTAACGCCTGCAGGACACCACCACATAGATGGCTACATCCTGATGATGGTGAAGGTGAGAACACCTGAAATTCGCAGCACTTGCCTCTCTTTCATGAGTAAGACATAATGCTCACCAGCTAGAGCTGTGCCTCTCAACCCAAATCCTGACCTCTAGCTGTAGGGCTAGTTAAGGTATTCAAAGATGTTCTTTGACACATGCCTAAAGCTGAGATCTTCAATTTCTGAGTAGACTACTACTCAACAGGCTTTTATACAAACTGTTTCTAGTCAGCTGCCAATCACACCTGTTCTGAATGTCACGCAGTGTGAAGTCAGTATTGCCAATGTGCCATGTTGGGGGTGGGATGTTGGTGCTTAGGGCAGATCTCTTCATACCAATTTCTTCTACTTGTCTGCTCTGGGCAATTTAAAGCACAGATAGAAGTAATTATGTCTACATGCAGGATGACCACACAGTTGTGTGAACAATTGATTCCAGATATTCCTTTTACAACCCCTACACCTGGCTGACTCCAGACTGTCATCTTTAGACCCACTATCTGGAAGTCACATGCAGCCTGCCCCATTAGTAAGACATTTAATTCCTTTGAATGCAGCCACACTACCAAATGCTCCAAGAACAGGCATTCCATACATCTGCTGGTAGAAAGAAATGTTAAAATGCTTCTGTGTAAGCATGGCAATATGAGGGAATTGATTTTCTCCCTGGATTAAATGTTTTTCTTCACTATTTTGTAGATTCCAGTCAGACATAATCTGTTCTATTCCAGTGAGAGGCAAAGGACAGGAGATCTGTTATCTTCCCTAAAACATTTTTTGGCTAGAAAATGCTTCTAATCTGTATGAGGCATTACTCCATGAGTGTTACAGAACTACATCCTTAATTTATCCCAACTGCAAGTAGGCAGGGATCATACCTAGTTTTTCAAATTATGAAAGACTTCTTGGCTTGTTTTTCTCTGTTGATTTCCTTCGCTGACAGGCCAGAGCTCACCATTCAGCCACCTCTTTTAACAGCACATTGTTAATCTATAGGTAGTTTATAAAGTCTTTTCTCTCTTTGAAAATGTCTTCTCCAAGATGTTCCCCATTCCAAGCTCTATTTCAAAGTGTCATTTTAATCCTTTTTATCTTTCTGATAACTTAGAGTATTGGTCATTGCTTGGTTATTCTGGTCACATTTCACAGTTCTTCAGTAAAATCTCAGCAGAGAAAGAACGCTTTAGGCAAAATGAACTCTGAACCTTTGTGTCATCAAAATCTTAATGTAAGTATATTGAATACAGCCTGCACAGCTTAACATAAAATCACAAGAAGCACATTCACATTGCAAAGTTTGCACCAGCACACAAATGGAAGCTTGAGCAGAAAAGAAATTTCATTTCTCAGTGTTCTTTCTTACAACCCTGAGTACTCAATAAATCTAATAATTAAAAAATGCTTGAAAATATTCATATAAAATCCAGGAATGGCAATGCAGAGATCACAGTAAGAAATTCCTGCTCTTTCCTATACAAACCATACTGCTTTCTCCTGTCTGTAAACTATTAAATGATTTGGCTTTCTGTAATTACAAAGCTGGGGCATTGTCTTCATGTGTCACATTCGAATACTTACAGGTCTTGACGACACCATAAAAGTTAATGTGCATACTCTTTTTTAAACACCATTACTACATCAAGGAACTAGTTCTTATCATAAAATTGTGTTTGAGTTAAAAAGAGATATCAGCATGACTTAAAATGTCCTTTTCCCTTTCATTCCTTCAGCACTTTCAGAGATCATCAGAAACCTGCTTGTTTTCCAAACCAGTCATTTTGGACGTAGGTACAGCATTATTACATTAAATCATCTATGTCTTTGTTGAGGATTTTGTCTCCTTCACTTCACCTTCTGCCTTAGCTACCAAACCTGCTTCTCCCTTCGGGTACAGGCTGAATTTTCACAGCTTAATACTCAAATTATTATCTTACAATTCCTAAAATGCAGTTCCACCGCGGCTTAGCCACTTTTGCCGCTTTTTAAATCGCTGCTTATTGATGATAATCATGTTAGAATGCTGAGGTTTCTTAACTAGTATAAGAGCTTAAGTTTTTAATCTGAGTCTTTTTTTCCCCCCTCACAAATTTCCAGAAAATTACTAGGATTAAAATACCATAAAGATTTCCTTTCAACCCATGTGAGCCTGTAACCCAGATTGCTCAGAAGAGAATCTTTTATCCCATTCAAAGGATGCATGTGCAGAGTGATGTAAAACATGGTCTGTGGCCCATGTGTGTCCACTCCATCAGGACATCTGCACATCTTTCATGCTGTGGTTCACCAGAAAATATAAGAATTGGGGGAATTTTGTTACAAGCAGCTATTTCTTCCCTCCACCTTCATCTTTTATCTACATCATCACCCATCTTGTATACACCTTTTGAATGCCACCCTAGGTGAGACATGTAAGGGTTTCAAGCCAGGCAGGCCCCAAAGGGTAGTGAAAGCTGAGTCTTCATCCAGAAGAATAAAGGTGACCCTACGTGGGAAGCGAAGCCAACCTACTTCATTGCAATTACTTGAGGGAAAAGATCTGGACAACTGAACTCCTCACCCTCAGTGTTCTCCAAGACAAGCAGTGTCTCCAACTGTGGTTATACAGCTGGGAAAGGAAAAGATAAACGTGACCTCTTCTCTGGTAATACATCAGTCAGTTTAAGAAGCAGCAGCTTTGAAGTCTGAGGAAGGACTTTGTTTTCCAACCTGGATTTTGGAACCAAGTTGAGCACAAACGCATTAGATTAGATATTTCTGATTCCTCCTAAGAACTAGAGATAACATCTTTGCAAAACCATATAGCTACTGATCTTCTTTTAAAATGTGAGCTACGATGCTTGCGATTTTGTTCCTAACACATTACTGCACTATCTCCTCTCTAAAGGTCTTCAAGAAGGAAGATGAAAATACATAAACCAATCTGGAACTTTAATCTGCTCCTCACTCTTTTTTTGGTCAGGTTCATTTGAGTTAGAAGAATAGCAGAGAGACTGTTCTAGTCTCACTGATTGTTGGTTTAGCAATGGACAAAATCTCAGATGCCTGTTTTAATTTTTAGCTCAGTCAGCAGGCTTGGATACCCGTGGTCCTTGGTTGTGATAAACAGCATAGCTTTTATGCTATCATTCACTTGAGTTATTTTGTTCTTTCCTCTCCAAATGTCAACTCTAGTTCCCACTGAACTCAACTGCAAAACTGCTTTTGACTTCAGCTGGAACAGGTTTGGGCCCCAGGAGATGAAAGAAAGTGATTTTGATCAATTGCTCGTCTGCCCAAAGAACATTTTCACACAGGTTCTGCTAGGCTATGTATTAGCGCCCTTCCTCTGCACAGTGCAGAGAGAGATAACAACACAATTTGGGCTGTTGTGCTATCAAGATGCAGATGACACACAGCTCTACGCTTCATTTTCATCAAACCCAGATGGTGCAGCATCTTTGCTTTGCCTGTGCCTGGCAGAGATGAATACTTAGATAAGGGCAAGCCGACAGAAGCTTGATTCGGACAAGATGGAGGAGGTGCTATTGTGTAAGGGAAAAGAGAGGTGATCTTCCCTCTTCTCCATCCCCCCTTCAAGAGGATTTTGACCTGAAGTGAATTTGGATTCCTATTGCTGTTTGAAATTGCAGGTGGCTTTGGGAGGCCAAGGCAGCATTTCATATCTGCTTCAGTTACACATCTATCACGTTTCTTCTTGGCTTCGGACAGTGCCACCTCCAATCCATGCCTTGGTAAATTCTAGACTTAATTATTGTGATGTGCTCTGTATGGAGCTACAGATGAGGACCAACTGGAAACAATAGTGCGTGTTGAAACCAGCTGCTTGCCTGGCTGGTAATGGAAGCCACTGAGCACATACTAGATAGCTTGTCTGGCAAAAATTCTGTCTCCCTCCCCATCAAAGGGATTGTTCCCTCCCTTTTGAATCTGCCTTCTACACTGAATTAGTGTTAAATGACCTGGGTCCTATCTTCTTGAGAAAACATCTCCTGCCAAGTGAAGTCTCAAAGCAATTTCTGACAATATAATCTTAGAGCTCTAGAATTAAACAAATAGGAGGCAGTAGCAATGCTTTTAAAACAAACAGCTCTCAGCTTCAAAATTGGCTTCTCCAGCTACTCCAGCAGAGCCCAAATGTGTTAAGCTTGGCACAGTAAATGACCCTTCACTTTTCCCTAGCTTTGGATTATCACCATGCTTATCACAAAGGACTGGTTTGGGAATCTCATAGTAATTTCATCTCTATTCATGAGCTTTTTAACATCATCATTAATATTGCACTAGAGCTATGGGCTCCCATGAAATTACACCAAACTGACACCAGGAACTTGATTTAAACAGCTCTGAACTCTGGATTCTTATTTTAAAGATTCCATCCATGACTCATTATTTCCCAGAATATGTGGTTCAGATAAGCACTCCCAGGCTTCAATGTTTTTCTGACCTGCCTCTTGGGTCAGCAGAAGTAGTCTGGAAAGCTCGAGAGAATAGCTTTATATATTACACTTCAGCACTTCTGTTTCAAGTCCTAGCTAAAACCAGGACCTACAGAGAAGACTTCTTAGGATACTAAAAAACTCCTTTCAAATTCCAGAAGGACTTTATGTTTCGTCCTAAGATGGGAAAAGACTGTCACTCCTTATTGCAGCTAAATCATCCATTACAGGGGACAGCTTAAGTAGAATGGTGCAGTCAGAAGTTATATTCCCTTGCATTTGATCCAGAATACTTTTTCTTTTTTAGATATATTTTGTTATCTATATCCATGTCAGATAATCCTATTCTCCATCAGCAGCAAAACTGTCAAAATGGTGTGAGTTACTGAGAACTAAGCTACACTGTTTTGAAGAGTAACAGTGGCAGAATCTGGGTTTTATGATAACAGACCAAGAATCAAATTCTTTCCTCCATTGCCCCAGCTGACTAGGACAGACCTTGTTACTTGAATACAATATAGTTGGGCCACAAAGATGATCCAAGGGCTGGGGCATCTCTGCTGCGAGGATAGGCTGAGGGAGCTGGAGTTGTTCAGCCAGGTAAGGAGAAGACTGAGGGGAGACCTTACAGCTGCCTTCCAGTAGCTGAAGGAATCCTACAGGAAAGCAGGGAAGGGACTTCTCATAATGGTGTCTAGAGACAGGACCAGGGGGAATAGTTTGAATCTGAAGGACAGCAAGGTTAGACTGGATCTCATGAAGAAGCTCTTTAGTAAGAGGTTGGTGACACTCTGGAACGGGCTTCCCAGGGAGGTTGTGGTTGCCTCCTCCCTGGAGGTGTTGAAGGCCAGGTGGGATGAGGGCTTGAGCAGCTGAGTCTAGTTGAGAGGTGTCCCTGCCCATGGTGGGGAGGTTGGAGTAGATGAGCTCTGAGGTCCCTTCCAACTCAAGCCATTTTATGATGACTCATTCCACAATGATGATCTCTGTCTCAAATATTCTGAGTAAATGGGATTTAGATGCGATTTATAATTCTTGGGAGGGAAAATATTTCATTATTTCCTATATAGATTACATATACCAATAATAATTCAAATTCCTAAAGCTATGCAGGTGCTTGGGGAGACAAAGGAGATATTTCAGTTCCTCATTCTCTGCTTAATTGGATTTTACTGAGCATTTTAAACCGGCTGAGACTTTTGATCAAGGGCACATCCGCCGTCACTTCCAAGAGCTCTCACAACACTACAGACCTGAATATCTACCTGACAGACATATCTTTGAATCTACTAACAGCTCCTTACTAAGATATTTTCATCAAAAATGTAAAACCTTATAAAAAATTCACATGTTTTGGTTGGGTTGTGGCCCTCAGGTAGAATCATGTCATCCCCTGTCTATCTGGCATGGTGGTGTCTTTATTTGGGGGCTTTTAATATGACAGTGGCAGTGATTTCAAAGCTGTTTTTTTTAAGAGATGACTGCACTACTCTTGATTTTGATCTGTCACCACCTTGCCACAACATGATATTCCAGGTTTCATGTTTTGAGTAAATGTATTTTTTTTTATGGTTGCAGCTTGATAAAACAGAAGCCCATTTTGAACAATAAAGCATAAGTAATGTATTTCTATTTTTATATGTTTTCTTGGATATGATTGCAATTTATGAGAAAAACCACTATAATTATGAATGCAAATGACTTCACAGTTACTGCAACAGATTTTGTTTATATATGTTAAACTATGCTGAGAAAGAGCTGGCTTTGATCTGGGAAACTCATTAATGTCTTTGCAAAACAGCAATCAGAACATGGTGTATGGCAGTGATAGTGACCATGGGCCACCAGGATGTGACTCAAACCGTGCCAGCTTTGAAATCAAACACCTTCTTATGTCAGCAGACAGAGGTAGATCATAGGGAAGCTAGCAAAACTTTTTTAAATTAAATTGTTTTAAATTTGTTGTTTTTCTGGCCTGATACTAGTAACAGTATAGTTTGCTGGCACAATAGAAGCATGCTTTCTACCAAGAAAAGGCAGAAGTTTGGTGAAGACTGATGGTGCACGTTCATACCCTTTGCAATCAGAAAGGGCAAGCAGTAAGCTTGAGCATCTGGCCCTTGATGTCCGCTCCGCGTTCTCCTTTGTAGTGGTTTGAACTATTCCCTTCACATCTCTTCATTCTGAAGCTTGAGTTCATCCTGGGGTTAGCCTCCACCAAGGAGCAGTATGGATGGGGCACACCAGGTTTAGCTATCTCCCTCTGTTACCATCCTCCAACAGTAACCCGGAAGACCCTGTACTCTCGCATGCAACCCAGAATATTCACGCAACACTCCAGGGCATGTGGATACTCTCCACATCACACTTACTAAAATCCTACTCTTGAGGCTCCTCATTAGCAGTGTGGCCTGTGGACCCAGTCCTGATGACAAGTGTTGTTAACACCATGTCAACAAATGTCTGAGGAGCGGTGTGGAGCCAGCCTGGGTCTCACAGAGAGAGCAGCCTTCCTCTCAACATGCAGAAAGCAAGCCCAGGAGGGGAGAGCCTGCCAGATGCCCCTAAAGAAATGTCAGGATACTGTACCGTCCACAGGTCATACTGGTAGCACCACACAAGTTCTAAACCAACAGTTATCCTAAGAGTATCACAAAGACAATGTTTAAAAGACATTCCTTACCTTCACCTTGCCCAATTCCTGGTGTCTATCCACAGTCTAGTGTTTGACTCATTCATAGCTGGCCCAGGTGAGCTTAGAAGGATCTAGCTATGCCTTACACATGCATATGGAATATCCATGGGTGATCCAGCGTACAGGAGCAGGATGGGCACCACTCTGACAGGCTAAAGACCTGGAAGAGAAAAGCAGGAGATATGGCATGAGAAAAGTCATCACCCAGCATCTTCAGTGTTTCCCAGAACTCACCACCACATAGATGAACTTCCACTATGAGGTGGAAATGTAGGCATGCCTCTCTTACAGCAAATGTGAGAGCCGCTCTTGGATGTGGCAGGGGAGCAGACTGGCCCAGCAATATGTGATGGTGCCCTCCCGTCCCTCTCAAAGGCACTGTCCTCCCTCCAGCAGGGCATCTGAAACCATAATACACACTGGACCCACTCCCCATTGGCAAAACATTTCCTAGATCTTCTGCTAGCAAGAGCCTATGGAAGCCCTGTGCACCCTGGCCTGGCAACACAGGGAAATCTGGGCTGTCACCTAGCAGCTGAATGATGGAAGTTTGGATGGGAGAGGGATGATGAATCCTTTGCACACTCAAGACCCTCTCAGGAATCCTGCCTGGAGCCTCTGCGGGGTCTAATCCGTAGGTATCAGCACAGGGGTGACTGCACATGGCACAGAAATGACTGCACGTAGCACAGAGACTGCTCTCCACACTGGGAGCTCAGCAACAGATTGTAGTACATGGGATCACCTTCCACTTTGATTGCTTCATCTCCACATCAAAATCATGTTCCCCCCAAAAAAGAAGCCCTTTATTTTGGCTAACTCTTCCTTTGATGATTTTCCATTTGCTGGACAGCACCAGGCTTTGCCAGGATGTAATACAGCTACTACTTGTCTAGAGCAGCTAATGGAACAGGTCAGGGATCGTGCTCTACCTGATGGCAGCTAACACAGTCTTGTTTGCACTTGTCCAGACTTCCTAAGGGGAAGGGTCCCTGGCCCATGCTAGCTCTCCAACCTTGCCCAGGCAGTGCCCACAAGCACTGGCTTGCACTGGCATGCTGGCAGTTAGCAGCAGTGTTCAGGTCCAACACCACACCCTCATTAGTTTCCAGTCCAGCTACGGCCTGATTAATTCACTAAAATATGGAACTCTTTCAAGTTGACATAAGTGGGGATTGAAAAGACTGTAAGTTACAGGGCAACACTCTTTCCTTGTTCCTTCCTCTAGAAAAATAAGCCTTTCTTTGGACTCAAAAACGGGTTCACAACTGAATGATTCCAATATATTTTATATGTATTAAGTTGAAAGTCATGAAGATAACATTTGCCATGGGACAAGCAGCAGAGTCTCACAGAAAGCTGGCTTCTTTCAAAGACCATTTCTCAGCCAAATCTTCTGATTAGTTGCCAAGGAATTGTTTCTTTTAAATGTTTGTAATACCTCACTGTTCAATGAGAGCTGATTGTGGCTGGCAGCATTCTCATTCTGGGGCAGTAGGTCAATAGGTTAATATCTTGGCTAAAGGACCTGAGTGTGCTTCACATGGCAACTCCACAGCATGCTGCCAGAATGCAGCAGAGGACAATAAGAGTAATCTTAGCTTCCCTAGGAATGCTCCTCTTCACCCAGGGAAGCATTGCCCACAAGTATCCCCAGCCTCCTGCAAATACCTGAGGCTGTCCTTCTGCTGGGTTTCAGCATCTACATGCAGCCTTGCCACCATCTCTGGAGATGCTAAACTTCCAAACTACATTTTTATTTTTAAAAGCAGTCAGTGTTCAACTTTCATCTGCAGAAGTGTGGGCCTTTGGAAGGATGAGCAGCAGCTCATCTTGGCCCTTCTTTAGCCATAAAAAAAACCAAAAATAACATTGAAAACTAAAAATGGTTTGTCAAAACTGTCTCACCACAATTTATTTTTTTTCCCTCCACCCAGGTACCTTATTTTCATAATTAAGAACCATTTATACACTTTGTTTTCAAATTTTAATTCACCTTAAGCTCTCCAAAATAGAATGCCTATGCTTTACTGGAATAGAGACTTGGAGAGATTCTGAATACACTGCTGAATGCAAAACGCATTGCATTTATACTGATTGCACCAGGATCACACACGTATGCCACAAAATTATCTTGCAAGACAAGAATCAAGACAGTAAATATAAAAGAAGCATTTTCCAAAAATCCAGTCTCTCTCCAAAAAAAAAAAAGTGATATTTTAATTCCATTCAGGGAGTGACAACTGCACATGTCAAAAAATGGCTGTCATTAATTTTCTAACATTTCATCCAGACACTGTATCACAAAGGTCTGCCAGCTCTTTTCTAATTGTGGGTAATTGGCTGAAAGAACGTCTAAATTTCTATTACCCTGTGAACTTTCTGCATGAAGGATGCAGAATTCTCAATGTTTCACTGTGAAGCTGAAAAAACATCAGCTCCTATTTGGTGCTGTATGGCAGCTGGGGTTACTCAGTCTGTTATAAGATTGCCTTGGTATCTTCCTAGATTAATTTGAAGTGAGGTTCTTGGCCATTGATCACAGCATGGTATTTTCTGCCCAGCTGAATTCGCCTTCATTCCAGTCAATAAAAACCAAACACCTTTTGGGCTCACAACAGGCAGATTACCAGAGCACTATAGTCAGCTTTGACCTTTTTCCAGTCTATACGTGGTACCTGGGTTTTGTCTGTTTATTGCTCATTAAAATCTCTGTGATGGAAGAATTTACCCCAAAGGAGGAAAAAATAATTGAAGGTGAACCCTCCTGGATGCTTTCCTGGGTGATCTGGTATAGGTGATCCTGCTCTGCAGGGGGGTTGGACTGGATGAGCTTTTGAGGTTCCTGCCAGCTCCTGACATTGATTCTATGATTCTGTGTTATGATATGCTATGGCATAATGAATAAGCCATGAAGGAAATCTCAAAATCAACATAACATACGAATGTCAGGAAGTTTCCACTCAAATCCAAACCTCAACAGAACAAATCAACAAATCAGAATCTGAAATAACCTTCAAGATTTGTGTAAGATTATAACTGCAGGTATGAAAAAGGAGACAGTGCCATGTTTATAAGCTCTGCAATGGTGGCAAAGAAGCTTTGACACAGTAAAGCCAATGGAGCAGTTGAGAGCAAAAAAAAAAACAAAACCAAAAAACCCAAACGAACGAAAAATACCCAAAACCAACAACAAAAAAACAACAAAAAACTTAACAAAAAAAACAAAAACAGGAACAAAAATAAAAGTAAAACCAAAACAAAAAACAACCAAAAAACCAACAAAAAACCCCAAAAACCCAAAACAAAAATAAAAACAAAAGCAAAAACAAAAAAACCCCACCAATGTCTCCAGATAGATTTAGAAAAACATTAAATTGAATTTATTTTTTTTCACAGCAGACAAGATGTTCTCTGGCAAATGATATGAATCCTTTTGTCAAGGCTGTCCAGATGGCCTTTGCGAATAAAATACTGCACACAGCAGTGACATACTTGTTGGACAGATAACTTACACATTTGGAAACAGCCTGTTGGAGAGCTTCTTCATTAAACTAATAATGTTTCTGGTTATTTGGTTACAAGAAGCCAAGGGCCTGGTGACAGTTGCACAAAAAGGAAAGTTTTAGCTGCTATGACAACCTGGACAACTGTGCTTGTCCTCATGTCTGAGTTACATAAAATCATGAACTCACAATGAAAATGACATTCCAAAAAGGTCTCTGAGAAATATAAAACCATACAAGGGAGATGACAGGAAATCTGACACAATGATTCTGTTATCCTTTTGATGAGATAAGGTTGAGAAGATTGTGAGATGTGTTGAAAACTGCTTTGGTTATTGCTCAGAAGCTTCTTTGAAATCCTTTTTTTTTTTTTAACCCCTCCACAAAGTAGATAAAAATTGCTAAGTCAAATTTCCTTTTTAACCCCTCCACAAAGTAGATAAAAATTGCTAAGTCAACTTCCCTCAAAATGGAGAGTGCTTAAGTTGACTTTGTTGGCAACCAAATGGTCCAAATACAGAAATAAATGCAGTAGTAAAGGTAAGAGTGAGGCAAAAGACAAACACAACACATTTCCAATAAAGGTGAGGCCTTTTAAAACACAATTTCCTATTCAATCAGACCTTGTTCAGACTCTCTTTCACTTTTATTTTTCTCCTTACACACCAGGGAGTCTGCCAGCCCATTTTTTTTATCACCTCCATTGGGTTTCTCTGACATCTCTCTACTGCACCAAACAAATTAAGTTTGTTGTTGTTCTTTTTTCAGTTGTCCACTCATATTCCATAGCCAAAATATCTTTCTGGTTTAACTGCATCTTCTTTATAAAATAACAAAACAAAAAAAATCTCTGGGTGGGGGTGCACAATCAAAGCAGTTTTACAGGACACNAGGGGGTTGGAACTAGATGATCTTTGAGGTCCCTTCCAACCTTACTGTTCTATGATTCTATGATTCTATGATTTCAGAACAGTTTTTCTACAGGCAGTACAATGAGGAGAAAACACTGAAAAGAAACCAATGTTCTGAAAATAAAGCATTAGATCAAGCCAGTTAGACCTCCTGTTTCCCACTTTTAAGTCCCAGATGAAACAAAATTTACTTATGCAGAGACCAAGCTTCTTCCAAATCTCAGTCTGTATTCTCAAGGTACAAGACCAACAACAGGAGACATATAAACTAATTAGATTTAATTTATTTGAACAGCACTCCTACCATTATATGTAATCACCCTAAAAATGGTCTGCTTTTAGGGTATGCTTACAGCCCCCTCCAGTGAAGCTAACCAACTGGAGGTAATCCATTGCCTAAGCTTTAATCCCTTTGAATACGATTCCCTGAATTTCTAGCTAATCCACTACAGACTACAAATGGGTTCTCCATTTCATGTATAACATCAAAGTATGCCAATGTAAATGTTCTCTAGTTAATAAATAACCCAAACAAGCATTTAGCCGAAAAGCCATTTAGCATCAGCTGTAATAACTGACAAAGAAAATTATGATCGAGAACATCTCCTGAAGGAGATGAGAGATGACTGAGAAAGGGACACTGATCTGTAATGAATGCAGTACAACTGCTTGTTTACAGTGATTGCTGCATTGTAGCTGAAGGGGGTGCATGACAACCATGCAGTGCCACTGTGACAGCTTCCATTTCCCTAATAACGCTGCGCCCTTCCTAGCATTATTCTATCAGATGTAACACGTAGAAAGCAGTGCAGGTAATTTGCAATAATATGATATAATCATATGGGTCTTTACAGATGAATAGATTACAGGACACTAATCTTCCAGCCAAAAATGAAGCAAAACAAGAAACACAAAGATTACTTTCACCTACTACTTCATGATCATAGACCTCCAGTCTGGCATACGCCTCACTTTGAAAGGAACTGCTATTTTGGCTTTTTGTGGCAGTTATCTTAGTGTAAACACAGACACTGATATACACATTGTGTAACCAAATGGAAACAACTGAAACTGATAAAAACAAGTTTATAATTTAAGAGTCCATTATCATCACACACAGTCTGTTTTTCTCCTTTGAAGTCAGTGGGACTTTGTCATCGTCTTCAGTGGAAACGTATCAGGTTCTTACTGTGTATGAGGTGGATTTGCTATGTATTGCTTCCTTCATCACAGAAACAGCTACTTCAGGACCCCTTGAGTCGATCAGGCATTATTACTAAGGACACTGCCATAAATCATATACTGTGTTTGTCACCCACTTCCTATTCCATACAAAAAGCAGATTAGACTTGAGACTATACAAATATTACTGAAGAAAAGTAAAAGAGTGGGGCAGTCTGGGAGAACATAGTGACCATGCTTAGATTTTGACAGCTCCAGCAGTGCAAAAAGAGGAACTAGGCCTGACGAGCTTGTTGTCAAATTGGAAATGGAAGTAGAATGATACATGTGACGATTTGCCTTTGACACAGATGAAAACATTTGACTTTT
The DNA here is from genome assembly GCA_013399055.1 of Ramphastos sulfuratus. Taxonomy (NCBI): domain Eukaryota; kingdom Metazoa; phylum Chordata; class Aves; order Piciformes; family Ramphastidae; genus Ramphastos; species Ramphastos sulfuratus. The sequence goes on along the minus strand of WBNM01018688.1, from coordinate 476,121 downwards.
GATAATCAGATAATCAGCTAATAAAGCCTTGGGCTGTGCTAATTTGTTGGAGTGGGATGTGTTTAGACAGGATGATGAACATGTTTTGATAAGGCGTTTGTGAGATGGCACAGTTGTAATTGCAAGGAGTTTGGTAAGATATTTGAAAAGTCACTCTCACCATAACAATGTAGTCAGCGTGGAGATGATGTCAATGCAAATGAAATCTGTTATCTAACCAATGGAATAAAGGATCTGAATGTGTCTTGCAATGCACTGCCATATGTAAATTTAAATTATGTATAAATCAGATGGCAAGCTTTATGAAAAACATGTAGTTGCAGTGGTTTGTTGGAAAAGGGTTCTAAGAAGTGAAGGGGGAGAAGGATCATTTTCATGCGTGTGGCTGTGTGTGGAAAAGAGGTGTAACATGAGAGGACAGGGTGAAAAAGCATTGGTGTGAGAGCCTGAGTAGGAGGATAAAAGATGCAGGAGATAAAAGAGTTGAGAGAGGACAGATATAGACAAGGGAAAATGTATGTCTGATCTTAAAGATAAGGGTAAATAGCTTCAGTTCAGTACAGTAAGCAAGAGGTAGTCAAGCAGTGATTCATATGGTCAAAGCAACAGTGAGGAGATGACACAGAAGACTCATTTTGGAGGCATTATTGAGGAAGATAAACAAAAGGAAAAGAAAACATCAGAGAGAAGGTTATTGTATTGGGTTTGCAGGGAAAGGTTTCAGTAGTGGGAAGGTTACAGGAGTGGCTTCTGCAAGAAACTGGTAGAGCCTCCCCTGTGTCTAATGGAGTCAATGTCATCCAGCTCTGAGGTGGACCCAACCCTGGCCAAGGTCAAGCCCATCAGCAAAGGTGGTAGCATCTCTGTGGTAACATATTTAAGAAGATTGAAAAGTTGCTCCACAACAGCAACAGCAGTCAGAGAGAGGAATGAGAATATGTGAGAAAAAGCAGACATCAAGGTCAATGAAAGAGAAGGAGATGCTCCAGGTGCTGGAGCAGAGATTCCCCTGCGGCCCATGATGAAGACCATGGTGAGGCAGACTGCCCCCAAAGCCCATGGAGCAGATATTCACCTGCAGCCCATGGAGGACCCTATGCTGGAGCAGGGAGATGCACCCAAAGGAGGCTGTGACCCCACGGGAAGCCCATGCTGGAGAAAGCTCCCAGCAGGATCTGTGCACCCATGGAGAGAGAGAAGGTCATGCTACATGACCTCATGACCATCATCCACGCTGAAGAAGTTTGTGGAGGACTATCTCCCATAAGAGGAACCCAACACTGGAGAGCAGGAAGAGTGTGAGGGGAAGGAGTGACAAAGTGTGATGAATTGATCACAATGACCAGTCCTCATCTCCCTGTACTGCTGGTGGGGAAGTAATGGAGGGGGGGGGGGGGGGGGGGGGGGGGGAAGATAGGAAAGTTAAGCCCAGGAAGAAGGGAGGAGAGAGGGGAAGGTTGTCTTAATATTTGGGTTCATTTCTCATTATCCTACTCTGATCTGATTGGTAAGAAAGTAATTCTTCCTCAAGCCAGGTCTGGTTTGCCTGTGACAGTAACTGGTGAGCAATCCCTCTCTGTCCGTATCTCAACTCACAAGCCTTTTGTTATATTTTCTCTCCATTGTCCATTTGAAAAGGAGGAGCAGTGGAGCAGCTTCGGGGGGCACTTGGCATCCAGTCAGAGTCAGTCCATCACAGTTATATGGACTAGACTATATATGAAGATGTTAGTAGGTACGAGTCATAAAGCAAATACATTTCTATTCCCCACTAAATATTGGTAGGAAGTCACCATTTTCAGGCATTTAATATTATGGATGAGTTTAATTTGTTGCTTTTCTTTCTCAAAATAATATTAAATAAAGGTGTCTTCAGCCATGGATTAATCATTTGCCAAACTTTGGTTTTAATTAAATGCATTACTGTGGTGCAGGAGTGTATGAAGGAGTAAGCATCAAAGTTGCTCTGTTCTGCTATTGTTAAAATGGGGAAAGTGTTTTTTCCTTTGGAATTCTAAGTTTTATATTACATGATTTAGCCCAAGGCAAATATTTTTTATGGCTGAATTATAAAGTTCTTGAGAAACAGGTTTATAACAGCAGTGCAGAGAATCTTCTAAAAAAAAAAAAAAAAGCATTATAAGCACCAAGTCAAAGTATGAAGCAAAGATGGGCCTGAACCCAAACCCCAAAGCTAGCCACTCCATTAACTTCTACATACATTGGATTCACATTCAGTCTTTGTAACACTAACTCAGCCTTGCCATAAAATCCCATTACTGACGTGAAAATGGAGAGCTGAACAAATGTGTAAGCAGTTGCAGGATCAGGACCTAAAATACCGTGACTAAAATGTGAGAAGTGGATTATAAAAAGAGACTTCTGAATGTTTCATTTGATACCAGTTTATATTCAAGATGATTAAAGATTAAATGTTTTTTTCAGATAAATATATGTAAACCAAGAATAAAATGTCTTCACTCATCATTTCAGGGCAATTCATGCATGGAAGAAACCTGCATCTATATCTGTAACAAGAGAGAAAAAGATGGGTAGAAAAGCTAGACTACTGCCATGCACATTGTGATGGGAATAGATAGATATCTATGTACTAGACTCCGCTCTGTTTCCTAGACCTCGAGAATTGAACAGCAAAAATAAGACCCAATGCAAAATCCAAAGTACCCATAGAGTGCTGAGGAAGGGACAAGCTGGCCCCAACAGAGGCTATTCCTTCTCAGCTGTCTTTGCAGCCTGATGCGCATCTCTGTGCAAGAGGAGGAAGCACTGCTATTTCAGACATGAGTATGGTCAAATAAACCTGTGTATATGGATTAGTGGCTTTAAGGTAAGCTGAGGTGATAAAAGCAACCTTCATCATTAGCCTTACAATTTATCACATTGTATCAGCTTCACTGATGTACATGTTCTCCCTGCATTTAAGTGTTTAGCTTTTCTTTCTTTAAAATACATTAGCTACTAACACACTTTGCCTGCATCTGTGGAAAATCACTTGTTAATTAAAAAACTAATTGAATGGACATTGTGGTTGGTTGGCTGGTTGGTTGGTTGACTGGTTGGTTGCTTTGGAGCATCTTTAAAGCACACAATGGGGAATGAGTATTTCCTTTCTGCAGATCTGTAGAAATTACCTGACAGACAATGCTAATCCCAAAGAAGAGAATCATTACTGTCACACACTAAAGGTAATGTTTTATAGGTGTGCTCCCTGGTATTTGCTTACTGTTTTTCACTTACAGAATTAATCTTGGCCTCTGAGACTCAGTTTTTAAAGTGAACATATATGTATATACGTCTGCAACTCACAGAATCACAGAATATCTGTGATTGAAAGAGACCTTCAAAACCATCTAGTTCAACCTTCAACCCAGAACAGCAAGGCCACCACTAAACCATGTCCCTATGCACCAGGCCCATATGCTGATTAAATTCCTCCAGGGATGGTGACTCTACCACTGCCCTGGGCAGACCATTCCACTGTTTGATAACACTGTCTGTAAAGAAGTATTTCCTAACATCCAGCCCAACCCTCCCCTGGTGCAGCTTGTAACCATCTCCTCTAGTCCCGTTGCTTGCCACCAGGGAAAAGAGGCTGAGCTGCCCCCTCCTCTCTCCAACCTCCTTTCAGTTAGTTGTAGCACACGGTAAGGTCTCCCTTCAACCTCCTTTTCTCCAGTAAGCTACCACCAGCAGGTAGGTTCTGTTTTCAAAAACACATATACTTTATTTTAAAACCTATACTATCTCTCGGTCAGTCTCAGACTATGAGACTTCAGGACAGAAGCAACTTATCTCAAAGATTGTCCAGCAGCATGAGAGTTTTAATAATCAGAAAGCACTGTTAACTCTCCCCTTCCCCCTTCTTCTGGGAACTTCACTAAAGGAAAAAAAAAATAAAGGGGGCTTAATGTGCTACCCATAAAATATACATCTCAATCAATCAAGGAAATGCAGAAATGCTGCATATGATGAACCAGAGACTGCATGAAGACAGATAAATGAGACTGAACCCAATAACGCAGTCTGACTAGTTCCAGCCTGCCCAGTTTCCAGCCTGCCTGCAGACATGGGCATGGACAGGAGCAAGGGCAAGGGCAGGGGCACAGGCAAAAGCTAAGGAAGGAAAGAATGAAGTGTACAGAGAGTATAAAAGGATCAAACTGTACTGTAGTGCATGACATTACGGAATTGCAATCTCGAAAGAGATGGGGAATGTCTGGCAGAAGCTCAGAAAGTAGTGATGAGAGAATGTGCAGTATAAAACCGGCAGACAGATTTCCTACGGACTTAATCTCCAGACTTCAGCTGACCTTAAAGTCAGGGCTTCAAAAGGGCAGTGAGGGAGAGTGAGAGTGGAAGGCTCAGTCTCGGAGCTGGAGAAGGCTGAATCTGTGTATGATTTCTGAACACAGATGTAACACATTTGTAGTTAATCTGTGTGGCTGCAGACTTACAACTATGTTTGAAAACTATTTCAAACATAGTTAGGTCTTTAGCGTGGACAGGGATTTACTGTTGCAGCTACACTCAGAGGATGACCCTGCCCCCAGCAAAGCCCAGCTCTTTTCCCTCTGCATCCTTCAGAAAGACTCCTTGTGGACTAACTCCTCTATCAGGCCTTTTTCCTGATAAAGCATTGAGAGAGTTTGCCTCAGCTGCGGCACCAGTATCAAATTGTTTTCAAACTCTGCTCTGGGAGATACGAGTGGCTGACATCCACCACTGGCCGCGGGTCATTTTCCTAGCACAGACTCATCTTCGGGGACCATTTAACACTGTGTTTCAGCCTTCAGCCTTGGAGCTCTTCCTCTAACCCCTACCCCAGTGACTGGATTGTCTCCACACAGAGGGAGCTCAAAAGCACTCCACATGAAAGCAGCAGACGGGTTCATCTAGGTAATCACTCCCCGGGTGCAGGGACAGCCTGTAAGGCAGGGCAATGGGGCAAGGAAGGGACAGGCCCATAGCCAGTGAGCACCAGACCATGCAGCCAAAGCAGCAGGACTCAGGGCCCACTGTGTTCCTGCTCTGTGGCTGTCCAGTGGTGCAAACAGGGGTGGGGGGGACTGTTCAGAAGACACTCACTCCCCAGTGGGGATTTCATGCCGCGTAGCCTCCACGGGCAGCAGAGGTGGCCCTGAGGGACCCCAGCAGTTCCTCAGCTCCAAGAGGCTTCATGAGAGACAGACTGTGGGGGCAAAGTTGCAGGTAAAGCGGAGAGAGGTGGGAATGACAGCCAGAGTGGTTGAGAAGCGAGGTGGAAGGAGGGTCGGGAGGGAGAGGGTTCATGGAGGCCCTTAGGAAATGCAGAATGCCAAGAGAACAAGAGTTGTGGCTAGCCTGTCACCTGAGGGCACCCTCGCCGGGGCTCCTCACAACTCACCCTGCACCAGCGCGGCCAGCAGCCCCTGGGATCACAAGGGATGGAGGTATCCCACTGAGGAACTGCAGGGACTCCGAGGGACACGCGTGGGGCCGGATGGTTGGCTGCACACTCGCGTGAAACAAACAGGGAGCGCTGGGCGGGGGAGCAGCAGAGCGGGAGGGGACGGGGCAGGGTGCCTCTGGGGCACCGCAGAGGGAGCGGCCCGGGAGGTAAGCAGGGTGCGTGTGCCTGTGTGTCTGCGTGCGGGGCAGGGGCCACGGGGGCCGCCGGACAGGCGCGGACCGGGTCCGGCAGGGCAGGGCAGGGCTGCGTGGGGCCGCTCAGTAGCCCACGGGGGCGGCGGGGCGCAGGTGAGTACCTCCCGGGTCGGGTCTACCTGCCGCGGCCGAGGAGGCCTCTCGCTCCGCTTCTCTCCCTCACCGCCCCCCCGCCCCGAGCCAGCCCCCGCCGCAGCTGGGTGTCAGCGCTGGGGCTTGCCGTGTTTGTTTGTTGGTTCTTCCGCGCTGCCGATGTCTTGGGGGGCTGAGGAGGAGGAGGAGGAAGAGGAGGAGGGCGGGGAGGAGGAGGGGACTGGGGCTTGGGAGACGGCGGCTCCTCGGCCTCTCTTATTGCCGCTGAGTTGCGCTCCTCTTCCTCAGGCTGCGAGCAGGAGCCGCCCGGGCGCTTCTCCCTTCCCGACCGGCCCACAGTCCCTGCCGCGGCAGCGCGCTTGCTCGCCTCCCGCCGGGGCAGGTGAGTGCCGAGCGCCGGGCACCGCCGCCCCGGGGCTGCCAGCTCCTCGGGAGCCGCGGCCGCGGGAGAACGGGGCAAGCGGAGGGACGCAGTTTGCCAAACTCCAGCGCCAGGCTGGTCCCTGCTCACGGCCGCTTTCCCTTCCTTCTCTCCGCAGAGCACCCCCGCCCCGTCTCCTGGAGCTCGCCCCGGCAGAGCGCTCCCGAGGTGCCGGCAGCCGCCAGGATTTTTGTCTGTCTTGTTTGTGTGTTTGTTGGGTTTTTGTTTTGCCTTTTTTTCCCCCTCTTGTTTTCATTTGGCTTTCTAGTCTCGCTGGGAATGGCAGGGACAGCGGTGCCTGGAACAAGTGTGAGGAAAGGGAGAGGGAGCCGGAGCTGAATGACAGGATGCGATCGACTTGAGGCATAGAAAGAAGCCAGCGTCCCTCTGCCCCCGGGACTGCTCTTGCAGACCCCGCTTTCTGTTTCTGACTCCAGCTGGAGGATTTAAGACCAAGGAAGAGTTGTACGTGGAGGGCATTTTTGGTTGTTTTTTTGTCGGTGTTTTTTTTTTTTTTTTTTCCCTTGCTTTCCCTGCTGTCGGAAGAGAAAATGGATTGGGGACTTCTCCTGCAGTGTGCAGCCCTCACCTTCACCCTCGCCAGGGCGCTGCGAAGCGGTAAGTGTTACGTGGGGACGTCAGATTTCAGCCCGGGCAAGCAGCTGCGTGGCTGGGCTCCGGAGCTGCCGGAGCCCGGGGGAGAGACGGGGCCGGCACCGGTCTCAGCCCGGCCGAGGGGAACTTTCTGCTGGGAAAGGGAGCGGCAGAGGATCGCCAGCTCTGGCCTTGCCTTCCGACTTAAGTCTTCAGATCTTTGGCGTGATTGTATAGAGCTGGCTGCTTGTTCTCACTAGACCAGGGCAGCCAATTACCTCAATAATGTTTCCTTCCATAGGCAATTAAAAAAGTCTCGCCTGTCAATATCTGAAAGATAATGAACACTTTAAAGGGTAGGCTTTCTCACCACCTCGCTCTTCACAAAGCGTAACATTTCAGATTATCGTGCTCTTCCGCTAGCTGTGTGTGTACCTGTGGGCAATCTTTAAGCGGAGAGCTCTCTAGCCTACCCCTTCCCCAAGTCTGCAGTTTACGTCCAACTTGCTCAGTGCCAAGAGAGAAGCTGAGCTTTCCGGTGAAGAAAGATCCCATAACAAATGACTGATGTAGCTAGTGTAGTATCAGGCAGCCCTTGAAAACAACTAATTAAAAGCAGCGTGCTCCTCCTTCCTCGAACAATGCCAGGGCACCGTGACTATTTCACCGCATGATGCGTTTTTAAAGACAGTCTAATTGTTGAACTGCTTGACGTTTAGCTCTCACACATGAAACAGCTCGTGGGAGCTTTCCTTCCCTGACAAATCCTGAGCAATTATTATTAACTAATTATCAAATATTTACTTTTGCCTGGCTGGGTTTTCAATCAAAGTAATTAAAAGAAAAGAGCACCCTCCACTTGTGCTGGTATATTGTTTTAATAAGGGACCACAAGTGGAGTGTGGTGGAAGAGAGTATTAAAATCGCATGTTTTATGATGGAAGTTAATCTCTTTCCCAATATGTTTTGAGGAGGCTGCTTAATTTAATCAGGATGAGCTGCCTCCTCCAGCGCTGTGGTGCAGGAGTGAAGGCACTAGAGGCGTGTGCCAAGCCTGGTTTGGAGATGCTCTGAGAGGCATACTTTGCTCACCCCCTGCCCAGACCAGATGAGGGATGCAGCCAGCTGCCTCCCTGACTCCCACATAAACTGGGAGTGCCTCTAGTCCTGCACCATCTAAGGGGTGGAAAGGGGCCACCCAGTGCTCTTCTTGATCATTTCTTTCCATTGTAAGAAGCGGAGAAGGGTGGGTTGGTGAGCATAAGCCTCCACCATAACCAGTTAATGTGGTGGCCCTGCTGGAGTAACCAAGGCCATTAACCTCTGTAACCTACCAGACCTACTAATGCCACCTCCACCTACATGCAGTACTAGTGTCCATTAAATTAATTCATTAACCTTATTTAGAACTAATGGTCCAAAGTCATTAGAAACTGCTCTTCTTAATCAAGTGTGAGAGAGATTGCACAGAGCCAGGGAGTCTAGCAGACCGCATTATCTTATTACACTGTCACTTTCCCAGAAGTCGCAGATTAAGGAGCGCTGGTGGTAGTGAGTCCACCTCAGCGTCCTCTAAAGTGACTCTGTCAAGTGACTAGAAGCAGCACTGCTTTATTTCAGGCATTTAACAGATGCCAGACTCTTGCCATGTTGTTTGCAGGGCTGGAGTGGGCTTAATGAGACAGAATCACTTTCTGAGTGTGCTTACACAGAGAGGAAAAGGCAAGATTCCCTGAGAGCCCCAGACAGCGGATTAGCAAGATCACCAGTGACGGCTTTTGAGCTTTGAGCTGCAATGCCTTTTGTTCTGGTCAGAGGAAACCAACCAATTTTGCAAACACAAAGCAGAAATAAATAATATGATAGCTTTTGCCAGTAACATGCTTACAAATACCTGGGGTTTAACCATACATCTGAGTACATATCATCCCCTTCCCTGCTAATTTATGGCAAATAATTTCTGTAAAGACTGTAGCTTTATGCATTTTTGATGTGCACTTCCTCTTTCCCTTCCATTTGACCTGTTTTTCCTACAATAAAATCTCATTACACTTATAAATTCATTCTGAGAGCAAGGAATGCCATTTTGCTTTCACAGGGAATGTATTAGATACAGACCTGTAGCCTGTGTATAGCATTATTGGGATGTAGTGAGATACAGTCTTGGGTTTTAGTGTAGACATTCTTCCTGTCTGTAGTTTACTGTCATATTTTATTGCTCAAAATTAAACAATCAGTGTGTGGATAAAGTTTTTCCTCCCTGAGGGCCTATACAAAGAAATCCATAGTAGTAAAAAAGTGATAGCACAAACCTGTACTGGACAGTGAAGTGAGTGACTGTCTAGGTTGGATTGGATATTTTTTTTTTTCCTTATAAACCTAAAAATGCAATCCTGACAATGCTGGGTAAAGAATTGAGAAGCAACAGCATACCACATCTCACAGTCACACTTGGTGATGCTGGAAACTTTCTGCAACTGTTTTGGTATGAGAAATAAATCTTTGTTGTTGAGAGGAGGAAGGGATGGAGAGAAGAGGAAAGGATGTTGTTATGCTCCATTACTTTGATGCAGTCTCCAAGCATGAGCAAACTTCCTTGAAGGAATAAATAGTGGATGATTTCTGCCTCACTAAAACCACTTTGTTCTCTGCTACCCTGGGTTCGAAGATCACAGATTGTTTCAACCTGCTTAGATTTATGGACTGATAAAACAAAAGGAGGGTCTGCTTGGATCCACCAACACAATCCCAGTGGTCAGTGACACAGACCAGGCTTATCCCATAGCTGGGCAAGGGGTCAAATGGCATTCTTCTAGTTCTCCTACCAACTTTCCTTGAAACTTCATACTTTAGATGATTATAATTTTTGGAGACAATTGTGTCTTAGAGACCCTTCCGAGCCAACATTAACACTGTTGTGAGGATGCAAGGCTTCAACAGTTTAAGGGGTGCTGTTTGCTCAGGATGGAGAGCTTTTAAAGAGGATGTTGTTTAGATAACTGGGTTATCTTCTGCTACCAGCACTGCCTGTCTAGCTGCTGGACTGGGGGATGGGCACGGACATTCAGGCCTCTTCCCTTCGGTAAAATGTAGGAGAGATGCCTTTGCCTTAAAAGCATAAGGATGGTCGTTTGACGAAGGCTACAATCCCCCCCCAGCGTTCCCACGACCTCGTGTGGTTGGTTGCTGCGGCGGGCTGAAACCGGCTACTTGCTGGGGAGGTGGAAGTTGAACTGTTTGCTTTCCCTGCAGATAAATGTGGCGACACAATCAAGATTTTAAGCCCCGGGTACCTCACCTCTCCCGGCTACCCCCAGTCGTACCACCCCAGCCAAAAATGCGAGTGGCTGATCCAGGCCCCGGAGCCCTACCAGAAGATCATGATCAACTTCAACCCGCACTTCGACCTGGAGGATCGCGACTGCAAGTGAGTGCTGCCGCGCGGCGCTGCGGAGCGCCACGGCGCCACCTGCCGGCCCGCGTCCGCCCCGCAGGGCCAAGCGCGGCGGGAGAACCGCGGGATCCGGGGCGGTTCGCGGGGCTCCGGGGGTACGCGTTGGCTTCCACGGGCTCCGTGGAGCTCCGGCGAGACCTGGGGGATTCAGGGCGGATCCTCTAGGTGCCGAGGGATCCACGGGGATCCCCTGGCTCCCTGGAGGGATCCGCGGGCTCGGAGTGAACCCGCCTCACCGCCGCACCCGCGGCTCGGTGTCCGCCGAGGGGCTGCGAACGTTGTTTGCTGTGGTAAAACGCAGGAGCTGCTCAGTGGAGCATCCCTCCTGTCCCGGACAAGGGGGAGTTTGAAAGACCTTTGCAACTTTCTGAGCTTGGTGAAGTATATTCGAATTCTGTCTGCCTGATGGGAGAGGCAGGTGGATGATGGTCGTGATGCACGTCCTGGGGGTGCTGTTCGGGTGAGGCACTGTTCTGTGTTTGTTGGCCTGATTAGTTCCTTGACTAAATTTCTTAAGAGTTTTGAAAAACAGTTCCCTGTCTTTTCTTTTATCCTCACAACTACATACAGCCCTTGGCAGAAACAGCCAATTTATAAACTGCAAAATTCTTGTAACATGAAATTAGTCTGGCATTAGTCACCCAATAAAGGGCAGTGACTGATAACCATATTTCCCTCGTTCTCCCTTTGGTGCTGACTTAGAGCCAGTGGCTTCTCTTTCCCCTCTTCCTGCTCTGCAGCAGTGCCCTGAGCAGAGGAAGTGGACAGCTGAGGTTACCTTGGCTCCCCTGTGCTTGCATTTCCTTCAACCATTTATTTCCAAGAGTCAGAAGGGGAGTCAGAGGCTCCCAGAAACTGTTCTCCACTTTTCCCTAAATGTGTAAACCACATAGCTTGCACAAAGCAACACATGGCCAGACCATTCTGCTCTCCAACGTGCCTTCTAAGTTCAGCCTGTTTGTTTCATGAAGAAAATATTTTAGTGATTCATTACTTTAAAATTTCTTGAATATCATGGTTTTTTTCATCTCCTGACAACTGCAAGAGACAGTTCTTGTTCATTATAATGTTACCAGCCAAGGCTTTCTCTGCATGTCAGAAAGATTAAGCTCAATAGCCATTGGTGTTTGGCACTGCATAGGAATATTCAGGATTTTACAGGATTTGGTCCAGTTAAATGATGCTCATCATTGTCAGGAGTTGCTGTAACAGACCATGAGGTTAGTGCCTTGGACTTGGAGAAACAGAGCAACTGTACTCAAGTGCTTCATTTTTTGCCATGCATGCTTTTTTTCCTATTATTTAATAAATTGATTGCATAGATCACAATTATTGATATCCCTTAAAAAGTAAGTTCTTTAATGATGCACTGTGGTGCTTAGTTGTGTTTTTGTTTTGGTTGTTGTTTGTGGAGTTTCTAATAATCTCTTATATATTAGTATAGAGTGAAAATGTAGAAAAACTCTGAGATCATAAAACTAAACTGACTCTTTGTTATAATGAGGCTTTTAGTCTGGTGTTGGAGCTGCAGCTCGTGCTCATGCCATATGTTCACACTCTGACTTCCCATTCTTTAATTTTTCATTTGTTGTACTCAGGCAATGCTTTTGTTCCCTGTGTCTTCTCGATACAGGCTTTGCTTTCTTTTGGTGGGACAGTGCTCATGTTTTAAAATGTTTTTTGGTCTCCCTTTGTCTTGTAGAGATTAGGAAATTAAATCAAGCATATTTCAGCATCAAAACCTTTCTATCGCTTTCTAGAATACGTGTTTTTCCAACACTGTAAAACCAGCATGGTCTTTAACAGCAGTAAAGTGGTGTGCAGCATACAATTATTTGAGGAACAAGTAATCTTTGTGGCATAGTGTTGTGCTAAGCAGTGCTAGACTAAGCTGAATTGGGTCCAGGGAAGGAATTGACTCCCTCCCTCTGTCACTCCCTTCTCAATATTCATTGTCCACTCTCCTCCCTGCATTATTTCTTCCTCTGAAAGGGGGCCCAGTGCAGTAATGAGATGGTAGTGGGCACAAGGAAGTCTCTAAACAGGTTTTTTTTGCATTGTCTTTGCAATGGTGATGACTTTACTGTTACTTGGTCTATGGTGAAATGCTAATCTTCAAGCCTATGTTAAATCAGCTGCTACTTCACTCGTATTTAAAATTGCTCTTTTTAACTTGAGACAGATTGGATTTGTGCCAAAAAAAAAAAAGACTTAGGACCAAAATAATAGAAAATTGTTTCAGGAACAGGAATTTGTCAACAGTCTCTCTGGTTTGCAATTTCAGTGTCTACTTAAAAAATTCATGTTCCTTGTTACAAACATTGGATACAACAAGAGATTAATGCAATAAAACACAGCACAAGGGTGTTTTTTTTTTCTGATTTTGCAGATAAGTACATTTTGATCTCATAATATACTTAGTTTATTAGCAACTCAGTCTGCAATCTACAAATGTGCAATTTATGTTACACTCTAGTTTATTGAAAGGTTTAGCACTGGAAATTAATAAGCACTTAAATATGAACTGCAGATAGAAAATGAGAGATAGGGGAATTGTGTCTGGGAACGAAAAATGCCCCATACAATTAGAGCAGACTAGAGGAAAAGATTAGCTTGCTGGCCTAGCTCCCAAAATCCTCTTTATAATGCTGTTCATTGCATCTTAGACCTTAGTTAGTGTTGAAAACAACTTTAATAACGAGCACCTCCTGAGCCCAGAGAGGGAAACAATGTGGCTTTGGAAAGGGTACCTTCTTGTTCTATAGTGCCAACAAGAAAATCAAGAGACCTTATCTAACTTTTTAAAATATTACTCTATATAGAGGGCTGGATGTATTGAAATGTAAAACTGGTGAAAGGTTGATTCTCTGAGGAGAATCAAAAGCAGCAAATTTCAGCATGAGCTATACTGAAGCTGTTCCCAGTTAGTCTCTTTGTGTGTTAGAGTTTGGAATTAATTTTTAAAACATGCCCTTGATTTACCTTGATTTATTATGCTGTGCTTTAATGAATAAGTGTTTCTCAAATGACTCCTAATAAAATCACATATGTATGATTTTCTGAGGATCAGAACCATTTGAGTTGTTTTAAATTTCAAGCAAACACAGTGAAAATTCCTGTTTCTCTGGAGCCATTCCAAAGAACTCAACTTTCACAGTTTTGAAGAATAAAGATAGGCAAATAATTAAGAGATGTTCACACAAGCTAGATTCATCTAATAAAAAAAAAGCTTCTAGCCAGAACTACTGAACCAGCATAATGGAAATACAGGATCTCAACGGGAAGTACACAATCATGTCAACCACAGATTGTTATCAAGGACATACATAATGAAAAAATACACAGTCTCTTTTTGACTTTTAACTTTAATGAGTGTTATACCTCTTCTTCAGAGGGCCAAGAAACAGAAATTGTGGTTATACTTCAAGAGAAAAGCCGTTTCTATTTGCTGTTTTGCCTTTTCTCAAGCGAGCCCCGGTAACAGCCACGCATTTTTGGAGTCAGGAAGACGATTAAAATGAGTAGAAGAGACAAAACATATGGCTGCGTATTAGTTAAAATGCTCCAGTGTTTGTTGCATGTGGTAAATGGTTTTCAGCACTTAGTGCAAGCTGTACAAGCCTGGTGTTGCCCAAGTGTCCTACTGTGTAAATGTAGTCATCTCGAATCTAGTAAAACTTTATACCTAGATAATAAACAAGAATGTCACTGATACAGTACTTTGGATTTATGGAGCTTTTCCGGTTTCCCAGCAATGCACACTATCAGCATGATAATTTATAATGGTTTGTGACAAATGTTGCTGAGCAAAGAGGTGTGTGGTTACATTCAGATCAGATGTCATTACCTAGGGAGCAATAAAAATTTCACAGACACTAGGTTAAAAACATTAAGAAAATGAATGTGAAGCTTCAGAAGAAAAGGGCTTAAGAAAGGTGGAGGGTTGGGTGGAAAAAGCCCAATAGTGGTTTCCTTACTGACAAATTATTGACTTTGTTGCCAGACCTGACTGCATTGTTTTACAAAGTTTTCATGGATACACCACACAGCACAATTGTCTTACTGGCCATCATTTATAGACACAGAGAGCAAGTATCATCCTTCTTTGGCAAGTGTAGAGTGTATAGACCATGCTGTCATATCTCTTGGAATGGAAAAATGGCCCATTTTGGAAACATTCAGGTTGCAGAAGGAGAGATGTCATAGATAATTACTCTGTATATTGCATTTGCCAGGGATTACTTACACTGATGAGGTTAGAATTGTATAGAAATTGTGGTCAGTTATAGAACACAGAGAAAGGAATACCTACGATTGCTTATATAGATGGAAACATCTCCAGATCATTGAGCAATGAAGAAGGCATTGCTGTCTAGAGCTACAGAGTGGAAGTGTAGCCCCACAGAACTCCCTTAATGACATTAGAAATCCATCCATCCATTTTATTTCTAAATAATGTCAGTGGATTTATGCTATAAATCTGTAGGTATAACAAACTGAGGCTGGTAAAATAAACAGGAGCAAGGCAAGCCATGGCTCAGCCTTTCTTTGGTTTCTGTAAAGTTTAAGCTTTCATTTACTTTTGTCTAAATCCTGGTTCCTGTTCTCCCATGCAGCACGATCTGCTTTGTGCAGACTTTGTGCTTCATGTTTCTTTCATGCAGACACAATCTGAGCCCTTTGGGGTGAGCTGATGAGAGTTAAAGGAGCCTCGAATGGCTCTGTGGCTACTGTGGTAATTCAGTGGTCTCATCCTAGCTGCCCACCCAGAGAGCTGCCTGTAAAGAACACCTCTGGGCTGTCCATCAGGCCTTGCCTGCCAGAAGTGTTCTGTCGATGGCCACACACGCGAGAGCTGATTTCTGACAGGCCAGAGGCGCTGCTGGAGCCTGGCTCCAGGCTTGCTGTCCCTGCACTGCTCCCACAAACTGCACCAAGGACATCTCGGCTGTAATGGAGGGGGCCTGGTGCAGTGGGAAGCAAAGGGAATTTAACCTTCCACTTCCACAGGGCTACCTCCTGCTACTCTCTAAGGTTGTGAGGAAGGCCCTGTAGGACCAGTTTATGCTGGTGTCAGTTGTTTTCGTAGCAAATGTCAGTCAGAGCTTCCTATTTCCCTCTCCCTTCACTGTTCTTGTGTGAGGTGATTGCAGCCAAGAGTGTGAGGTAGGCAGGAGGACTAACAGATCCTTCAGAGCTGTGAGAGGCAGGGACTGGATGTGCCCAAAGAAGTCTCGAAGATGCCAAGGCCTCTGAGCTTTGGAAATGAATACAGTTTTAATACCCTGGGCATCAGCATTGGGCCTTTAGTGGTTTGCCTCAGGAAAAGGTACCCAAGAGAGGCAGGAACACCTCTCCCATTTGAGGACAGCTGGAGGACCTCTGTGCTCCCCGATCTGCTCTGTTTGGAATTAATTACATCTTCCAGCTCACACACCTTAAACCACTCCACTATGTGCTTCTCTCAGTCAAAGCCAGGCTCCACGCAGCTGTGAGTGGGCCGTGGTGCCCAGCACTGACCTGCTGGAAAAGTTGTACCTGGGCCAAAGGGTTGGCATCTCCACCTCCTTGTCTCTGTTGAAAATCTGTCCCTCAAAAAGTTTGGTGTTACTGAGAGATTTTTGAGACTACTAAAGGGATGAAGGGAACCATTCTTCATTCTAACCCCGAAACAAGACATTTTGGCATAGTTCAGGGTAAGTTTTGGTGTGGATTCGGGGGACATATGACATCTCATGTTTCTGGGTGCATTTTGAGGGCATTTTTCTACTTTATATAAAGCACACAAAAGGCTTTCTCAGGGAGTGTGCTGCTGGGCTCCAGCAGTGCTCACTGTTGCCTGATAGCCCCTGGAAAGCTACAGTAAACTGTGCCAAGGAAAGGAGTCAGCCCAGAGCCTGTGCAAGATAAAGGAAGCAAAAACCACTTGTTGCAGTAGACATGGAGCGTGTTACCATGCAGACACATGCACACACTCACACACCAAAATAATGCCTTTTCTTAAAGGTTCTGGATCATGAAAGTACATAGGAGTCTGTGCTCTTTGCTGCAGAATTCAGCATGTAGTTGCACACAAGTATCAGATGCAAGTATCTAAAGATAACGCTGTCATTTTATTGTGCTGTAGAGACTAAATTTGGAAGTTATATTGGTTTTCAGTGTAATAAAGTGACTCCTTTGTTGTTTATCCAGACAGTTAACTCTTGTGAAAGTTTCTGTTGTCAAACTTTAATAGCTCTTTCTTTTAGAGTAGTGATTTGGGTTTGAGTTTTCTCAGGAGAAATGCATTAAGGGCAAGCATGACCCAGCTTCTTGGTCATAGCTACAGAGTTTGTGATGGTCTGCATTCAGGACTGAGGTGTCTGAACTAAGGATTCTGTGTATGGGTGCAATCCCTGGCACAGCAGAGCCTTAACTGAGGTCTCTGTGTCACAGCACATTAAAATTATAATAGCAGTCATGTGAGGTGTTTCTGTTAATCCAGGTAGTTAAATGAACTGTGGGGAGAATTCTGTCTTGATGTGCTATAATTAGATACCCTTCAGACAGGAAAAGATCTGAGAGTCAGATACAGATTCCCATGAGCCTTCATCCTTTCTGTGGACAGAGATAGACAAATGCAGAAGAGAGGGCTGAGCCCTTTCTAAATTGAAACCCAGAGTCAGCACTATCCCCACGAAACACTCAATGGGTTTCCAGTCAACACCACCTTGCTCTTCCCTCCTCTCTTCGGTGCTGATGTAATTACACCAAAAAATCTTATGTATTGCTGAGAATTAGTTTCTTAATTATAGCTTATTGCAAGCTACAACATTGGATCATAATTCGATAATAATGATATAGGGATTTTTATACAGCTGATGTAAAAGCAAATTCAATTATTTCTTCTGTAGTATTTCCAATGAATGAAATTATGTCTGCAAACAGGATACACATGCACTCATGTGTGTATGTCTAGGCTTAAACATTGCACAGAAGTACTTGGATGTAAGCACATTTGTTAGTGTACTTCTTTAAGACTGTGCATACATACACACGACTCTGCAGATAGTATAGATTTCATAGTTTATGTAGAAGTTCCTAAAGTAAATCTACTAATTAAAGTGCTAATACCCATCTTAAGGATGATAATTAGGTATAAAGAGAAAGAGACAGGATTAGTGTTCAGATCATGTTCCAAATGCCTCTTAATTGGGTGTTTGCAATCAATCTTGATTGCAAGAGGCAGTGGTTTGGCAGAATAAAAATGAAAAAGGCTTAGCCCTACTATTTTCCTGTTAGTTGACTTGGCCATAGTATTGAGGTCAGGATCCAGTGTCAAACAAGGTAATTTTGTCAGCCTTAGCTGACATCCTCATAAAAACGTATAAAAATCTTTTCTAATGATATTTGTTCAAACTTGTTTCTCAAGCTAGGGAGTTATTTTTATCCAGCATCTGAAAAAAAGTGTTTCCAAGTGAACCACAGAAAAGACTTTGTTCTTCTGGCCTCCGTCCACCACTGACTTCTGAAATCAGGTCTGAGTTCACTGTGGGGCTTTCATTGCATTGACCTTGGCACTTTTCTCACCAAGCCACAGTTTTCCATTACAAAACCACACAGCTTGGTATAATGATTATTTCTTTATCCCCAGTAACCAAACAATTTTTTAAACAAGGTGACAGATTTCCCTCTTGTGCTGTGGGAAGCAAGCACCTGGCCATTTCCAAATAGAGTTTTAATGAACTTCCTGAAAGAGATTTGAGAGAGGTTTAATAAGTCACCTGCCAACTTTTTGGGAGCATAGGTCACCTGCCTTTCTGTAGGCATTCACCAAAATGTGAGAACAACCCCCTTCCCAAGTCCTAAACTTCCATGGAGGAAATTGATTTTCAGGGGTAATATCAAAGGTTTTTAAAATGTTAACCTCACCAAAAAATCAAATTTCTGATTGTTTCTCACTTGTAAGGTACTGTGACACTCTGTGGTCCAGAAAGCTGACTGTGAGCTGGGTCATTTTGACAGGAAGGGGTTGTGCATATTGAGGCTCCCCTTGCATGTTAACAGCATTGCCAAAAGTGTTTTACGTAATGCTATAAAATGAAGAATTCAGATGGCTCAAAAGGTCCATTGAGAAAATATCTCCATATGTGGAAGAGACACCCATAACCCATCTGATGGGATGATTTCTTCCAGAAGAAACTATGCACATCCCAGAAGCACAATAACCAGCTGTTGTACATGAGAAATGGGGTGGTTGTTGCCTTCTGTGCTGATGTGGAGCTGCGATGGCCACGTGCCTCATGCCTCCCCTCCCAAATTACAGATGGGCTGACCTTCACATTGCACAGAGAGTCTGCTTTAATCCCTTCTTTACATTCCTTGCAGCTTGGGCTCCATCGCACATTTGCATCACACCCACATGTAAAGACACAGCCCAGCAGAGCTGTGGAGTGGGAGGGGGGTTAGAGCACCCTGCTGCAGGGTAGGGGTACACACTGCCCTCACAGCTTAGCCCTGTGCTGAGGCAGTTACCCACTGCTCTTCATGTTGGAAAAGAAGACACTGATAGTTCTTTTTCTTTTTAACAACACTTTGGGGCTCTGCAGCCTGGAGAAGAGAAGGCTTTGAGGAGACCTTGGAGTAGCCTTCCAGTATCTGAAGGGAGCCTACAGGAGGGCTGAGGAGGGACTGTTGACAAGGTCTTGTAATGACAGGATGAAGAGTAATGGGTTTAAACTGGCAGAGGGGAGATTTAAACTGGATGTTAGGAAGAAATTCTTTGCAGTGAGAGTGGTGAGACACTGGCACAGGTTGCCCGGGAGGTTGTGGAGCACAGAAGATTGAAGATCACATTCTGTGATTCTGTGATTCAGACCCTCCCTGGAGATGTTGAGGACCAGGGTGGATGAGGCCTTGAGTGACCTGTTCTAGTGGGAGGTGTCCCTCTCCCTGGAGAGGTCTTTTCATACATGTGATTATTCTGCCTCAAGCTTTGAGAAATACTCCCTCACAGCTAAAGCTTTGCTCATCCTATTCACACTAACAGTCCCTTAGAAGTCAATTAAAGCAACAATCTCACTTGGACAGGGCTAGTAGCCAGGACACATATGCAACACCAAACAAATGAACCATTACTTCTTAGCACAACTGATTTCAGGTGCTTGTAGAGTCATTTACAATACAGTAGAAAATTTAGCATCAGTCTTTTTTGTCCCCTCAATTCATAAATCACCATAAAGGAGTTATCATTTCTTCTCCAGAGTCTCATCTCATAGTAGTGAAGGTTTGGGACAAGTTGCTAAGTGCGTGGGCAGGAATCAAAGTTCTCTTTGTTGCAGGGTCTTGTGCCAATCTGTCGTTATGCCAGACAACTTCTACTGACTTTTCTGATGTATTCATCTGTAACAAGGGAGGCAGATCAGCAATTTAGAAAAGCTTTAGCTTGATCACCATGCAGAAACGTAAACTTCACTGCCTATTTCCATAGTGATCACTCCAATTTGCCAGATGCAAAATGGGAGGCTTACATCCCTCATGCTAAAAATCCTTCTTAGAGGAAATCCTAGGCTGTCGCTCCATCTGAGTAGCTTTAGTTAAGTCTGGAAAAATATGCAAAGGTAGCTCTTAAATAAAAGCTCTCTTTTTTTTCTCCCCCTGTTTCACAGCCATCTCCGTAATCTGTTTTGGAAGCTGAGGCATAAGATGTATTAACGTGGCAGGCATATGTTCTCCTTGCTGAGTGTTTTTTGACATTCCCACAAAACCCCTGAGACTTTGTGTCACAATTCTATAAACTTTATCTATTTGTATATTCGTATCTGGGCTTAAATCCAAACCTCTTTACATGCATTTACAGCAGACAATTTCAGCTCATCTCCCTGTGTTTCAGCTGGCAAGCAGTTACGGCAGGTACACGTTTTAACCACCCTCTATAGTCTGACGCTCTGATGCGTTTTGGAAGTGTTTTGCTGTGTTTCAACAGCACACAGCCACATCATGTAGGTATATAAAATAGGGCCGCATTGAGCTGTGAAGCAAGTGAAGACAGCTCCACTGATGCCCATACTGTTGCACCTGCTAATAGCTGAAACATGGAATACCATAAGCATATCGTATTATATTCCTTACTGGTTTCCATTTCCATTTATCCTCCACAGCTCCACTAGATGATGGCCTTCAAAGAGTATAATAGTCTTCTTTATCTCATTTCTCTGACATCATTTTCGAGTTCCTTATTACTCTTGAACACTGTAGCTAATAGTGCCCAAATTGCTTCTCATTCTTCCCATCATAGCATGTCATTATTCAAGAAACCAGCGCTCTTCACCCTTTCCCACATAAATAGCTCTCCCCCAAGCTAAAGTTAAAGCTTACTTCCAGGAGCCAGTCTCATATTTCCTAAGCAATTAGGCTCCTTCTACTGTCTATTACATTTTTACTTTGCACATTTTTGTGTTTTTTAATTAACCGTACCCTTGTACTCCTTGAGACCTGAATCTTTGTCTAAAACCTAGTCTTCATACACTGATTTTTGTACCCATTTAATGGCTTCAATTAAAACTTTGCTGGTGCATAGTTAAAACAATTCAGCATGCACTGGGGGATACATGTATTCTAGTATAAAGATGTCTTATGCCAGTGCTTCTGCAGAAATAAGCCTTGCCAGTGTCAGCAGTTTGTAGCAAGGGCTGTACTGCTTTGTCTAGGATGGTTTCTAAACTGGTAGAGCTAAAGTGGCTGTAAAACAAAGTACAGACCTACTTCTGTGTTACATAGCTAGTCACAAAGGCTAGTAGAGAGGTTTAGATGCTCTATTAGCTCAATTAATTAAATTGTCTTACTGATTGCAAGTTGTCAGTTATGATGCAGACATATCTGTGTGTATGTGCATATTGGTGACTTACTGACATCCATTTTCTCCCACCTTTTACTTTTCAAACAGCATCTCAGGCAGTGTCTAAGCCAACCAGTTCCTCTGCCTACTGTAAGTTAGGCTTTCCAGGAAGGTTTTCTTTAACTTGCCTCACTAGGCAACTAGATAAATTACTGTTATGTGACCTTCAGGCACCTTGCTTACTCCATGGAAATTGTCCATATGCACATTCTCACCCCATGATACTCAATATGACATGCAAGGTAGTTTATCCCTTTTCTTAGTTACTCCTCCCCCCACCTTTGACATTACAAAGTAAAAACACATTCGTAAGCACAGCTCAGCTGATGGTCTGAAATAAAACTCTGAGCGCTCTGAAAACAAACATCTGATCATCAGGTAACTCTTGTATGTCCCCATACACTTAGCACAGAAAGGAAAAATATCTCCTTCCTTGCACCATCACAGCTTCAGCTCTTTCTCACCTGAAAGATATCAGATAGTTTTGATTTTAAAATGTAAAGAAAACAATCTGTTGTTCATGGACTCTATTCTTAATTTCTCCAAAGATCATCCTACTGAAGTAGTGGAGCACCAGTGACTTAAGATTAGTTGAGTGAGGAGCTGACTGCATTTCTGCAGTTCCTTAGAAAATTGAGAATAAAGGCCAGTATTGTAGCTGAAATGGCATTAACTGAGTGAAGACAGTCAAAGTTTTGCCATTCAGCAAGGTCAGACTACAACATTCATGCAGAATGGGTAGGAGCTTCTTAAATTAGAATAAAGACTGAAGTTCTGTAGTATACAAACCTTTTTTTCCACTGACAGGCTTGGGTGTAGCTGTTTACAGTTCTCGTTGTCTCGTGTTTGGGCCAGTCAATTATCAACTTTGTGCCTCAGTTTCCTTAGAAAGGATAATATTTCCCTGGTTTGGAAGTATTTGAGGAAGCACTTAGTAGTGTTTGTGAAGTCCTTAGAGACCACTGTGTGGGTATGTAATGCATTATAATGGTTGTTTGTCCTTGCTTTGTGTTGGTTCATCTTCTAGCTGTTAATTTTTTTTCACAACATGCTGCTGTGTAAAAAATGCACGTGGCAGTCTTTTGACTTTCAGAGAGAAATGTTATCCAAACAAAACTAAAGAATAGAACTCATGCTCACAAGAGACACATTATCTGTGATGAGAAGAATCTGTAACAGGCACGGCACTAACTCAAAACTGAGCACCAAACAGCATCCAAACGCAAGCAATTTCAGATGTGTGCATATTGCCAGTACAAAACCAGGCCATTCTGCAAGCACAGCGTCCCCCAAGGAGCACTGAACCTAGCAGCAGCAACACTAATGGCTGTCTTCTCATGTGCAGTGAGGGAAAGCAGCACTTTAGAGCCACCTTGGGCAGCTATTAAGTTATTCATTCTTAACTTACTTCTATAAAGCTGTTGTTGGGTGGAAGCAGATGACACAAAGATTTTGGACCTGTTGTGTCTGTTATGGGGGAAGCATTCATCATCCTTGCATGTAGGATGAATTTGTGGTTTACTTCAAGTTGATGGTAAAATATCTCTCCAATCTCACCTGCACTCAAAACAAACCCCATCAAAACCCCAAATGCCCTGTAGAATTTTTCTTGGTTTGGACATCACTTTCCCCCCAGTGCACACAGTGTGTGTAGGGGAGGAAGGAGGCTTGTGAGTTTGCAAATGCATTTGTACTGCTAGAACAATGATGAAATAATAACATTTAAACCCCCAACAACCTAGTTTTCTGTGGGCAGACTACACATCGTGCATGAAGTACCATACTAGGTCATCTACTTTGTTTCTTAACCTCCTGTCACTACAGTTCAGGCTGGTTTGTGGTTTGCTGTTCCACCTGATGCCTCATCCATCTCTGTCTCCTCTCTTCAGGTGATATGAAAGCCCAAATTCTCCTGAGTAAACATTTCAGTTTCCTTCCTCAATATTGTCCACTCTCAACATCATAAGCTTGTATCTCAAAAATCACTGTTGATTTCTTTTTCATTTTCATCTAGTGTATATATGGACATTTCCCCTGTGATGAGAGTAGCCAGAAAATTCCTCCAGCTTCAGTGAGAGCTTTGGCAATACTATGACATCAGCAGCTGATACCTTAAAGCCTGAGACCAAATTGCATGATGCTCATGATAAAAATCATGGGTGCTTACAATGCTGGATTCTTGCTCAAGTCTCAGCTTCCTGATGCTGCTTCTATTTTCAGTCATAGCCTTGAAATTCCCACTCAAGTGACAGACTTGCAGAAGAAAGATGCAATCAAAAGGAAGTGGAAATATTAAAGTATTGATTGATTTCACTGCTTGGCCATGTCTCTTCACCCCTCACTGTGTGATCCAAAGTTTCAGAAAGCAGAATTCATCCTAGCAACAACAACAAAAAAAAAGTCAACTCTGAGTTTGCAACCAAAAAAAAGCCAGCTCTGAGTTTGCAACCAAAAAAAAGCCAGCTCTGTGTTTGCTACACTTCTCTCTGAGTATACAAAAATAGCATTAGAAGTCCTGTTGTTCAGGAGGCTACATCTTTGCTTCAGAGCCAGCTTACGCCATTGATTGAAAGCCATGAAGCATAACTTCTGTCTGAGGAAGACTCTGATCTGCAGATTGCTGTCATGTCTGGGACAAAGATGACATGGGCTGCTGCAGGATCCTTACACTGTCCCAATGCTACCCCTGGCAGGCATGTTGAAGGGAAATGAGGTGGGCTGGCTGAAAAAACTTTCTCATGCCACATTCTGTTATGCGTTGTGCATGCTGATGTCTTCAGGGGATTACATAAAAATACAGTGCAGAGCAGCTAACATGGGCATTAAGGGTCCCATCCTCCACCCAGCTATACCATTTTTTATGTCTCTCTGTTTCTAGTGAGGTCAGTGAAGGTGTGAGTGACTGCTTTGTGTTTCCCTTACGGTTTGGATCCTTCCCTGCTGCAGTTGCAGTAACTGCAGTGGGTCTCATCTGTTGTGCACAAGCTGAGCCATGTGGCTCTAAACTCCAGGGCTGTTCTGAGGACAAAACTCATTTCCAAAACATTTTTATAAACTCAAGGAAATCTTAATGTCTTTATTCTGTTACTACTTTAAAATAATAATCCCAAACTGACCTGGGAGCTATTACTCAGTGAGCAGTGGGCCCTTGGAAGGTTTCAACTTGTCAGCTTTAGCCATTTTTTGAACGCACAGAGGAAGTCATTAAGGCACATCAGGCTGCTGATTGCTATTAAACTCTGCAGAGAGCTCTGTGTAAAAATCAATGCCATAACAGGGCTACAACAATCTAAGAGGCAGGAAAAGCATTTCTTTACCCTCTGGTAACTCAGAAATGGATTCATGTATGTTGTGAAACCTCAAAAAAACAAAAAAATCACCTATGAGCTAGAGGCCAAATATAAAACCTCTGTGACAAAATAATACAGCTCAGAAAGCTCCAAGCATGTGAAAATGGGATTATAATGGAACTGTCACTGCTGTGCCCTCAACTGTACATTTCTGTGCTGGAGAAATCTCACACATCTGCACATATATGCATGCACCTGCTTATTTATTATAGGTGGTCTCAAAGAGCATCTTTTTTACTGTATTGCCACTAAAGAACCTGGAGGGGAAATGTGAGTTTTTTTGTAAAGTATGACCTTATGTAGCTGTTGCCAGAAAATTGCTACAAGAATTTTCTGGATGAGAGGCATTGGCAAAAGTGTAACTTAGATGGCTACTGGGTTTTGCTTGTGTGAGAGCTGCACTGGAAAATGCAGCTCAGTTTGCCACTAGTTGAAGATTTTTGGGGGTGGAAAAAAATGAAACAAAAAAAAAAGGTATTTCTCATGCAAACAAACCCTAGTTTACATCATGTTAGGAAGTTTTATTTTAAAGATGTAATATATCATCTAAGCAAAGTCCATTGCCTGGCTCTGAGGTCAGTTGCTGTCAAATGACTCCAAACCATCCAATTCTCTTACCCTAGAAAACGAAGTAGCTGTATTCAAATTTTTTTTTTTTTTGCATGGATTTTGTTCAATTTTCAATGATAAAATATCAAAACATCCTTTTCTTTTCTTTTTTTCATTTGATTCTTTGATTCTTATATGAAAATAAAATTTTACTGAGCTGTAATAAATCAGATTCTCTCTGTTATAGGCTCATTTAGGTTGGAAGGAATCTCAGGAAATCACCTTGTCCAACTTACTAATCAAAGGAACTGCTTTTTGTATAACATAAAAGCTTAAAATGAATCCTCATAAAACCAAATGTTTTCATAAAATGAAGCAAGACCTAGTTAGGATGTTTCAGAACCTTTATTTCCTGCTCTGTCTCAACCTTCCTGCTCAAGTAAGAAGTAGTTCTCACCAGTTCTTATTCATTTTAAAGTTTGACATTGCAGGCTTTTATTGAAAAGAAAGTTCCCTCTGGTTTTCCATTTTCAAACGCAAGGAGATACCATGTAGGGTTGATGCACCCTAGGAAGAGGGCTGAGGGACAGTGCCACAAGCAGGTCCCCTCTGGACTGTGGTCTGCTCTCGTAGCTGATCCCAGAAAAGGCATCTTTAAAGAGAGAACTTGAAGGTGAACTGTCTCAGGATCAGGGCTTAGGATCAAAACAGCAAGCTGTGGTCCAGGTGGAGGTTGGTTCTGCCCAAAGCTCACCAAGGCTGCAGGTGTCTGACAGACTCCTCCCTGTCCTGGGCAGCCAGCCCTTTGCATCCCTCTGAGCCCATGGCAGGAATATGCAGTCGTGGTTGCAGCCAGCGTGTCAAACGCTCCCAGAGTGTCCAGCCCCAGGACTGACATCTGGAGAAAAGAATTCAAAATATGCTTTCTGTTAAGGACCATATCAAGCACATGTAGTGAGAAGGCTCTGAACCAGTGAGCTGTTAAAGCCTGGCTTAGTGGGGATGGTCCAGATCAGCTGCAATGAGGGGGCAGATTGTGGACTGCTTCCCCAGCACAGCGCGGAGGAACGAGGCTCCTACAGTCATTACAGCAGGGGAAAATCCACTTTTCTTGCATGGCTAATTTGGAAGTTATGAATCAGCCTGTTGTTTTTGTTTCAGTGGAGCACAGACAAGAGCTGTGTGAAAGGAGGCTGCTGCCTGTCTGTCAGGCAGCTGTAGTTTTTTAGCCTGCAGCCTCTTTTAATATGCATTCTTGGCGAATTCTGAAGGGAAGCACTCACCACTGTGCACTCACACACTAGAGCAGGTCTCATAGCCCAGTCATTGAGCTGGGGACTTCACTCCTGCATAGCCCTGCATTTTATGCAGCCAGTAAGCAACCTGACCCAGTAACCAGAAAATGGAATTAGTGTCTTAAGTTAAAAGGCACTGTATAAATATGCTCTTGAATCATCTGGTTTTGAACAGGGATTAGTGGGTTTGTGGGTTTTTTTGCAGTGTATCTACTTTTCTCAGGTGTTAGATAGACTCTTTGCTGTCTGCTGTTTTTTAGGCTTTTTTAGAGTAGGTATTAAAGGCTATTCCAGCCTAACTCTTCAGGGTTTAAAGGCGTGAGAGACTGTTATCTGCAGAAAAAAAGTCCATCTCTCTCAAATAATTAGCAATTATCTGTCAAAAAAAGCTCCTGAACTGACTACAGCAAGAAAAACACTTTTCATCTTCACCTTTTTTTTCCACCTCACTCTCCCACCTCTCTTTGCCTCCTCCCAACCTTTCCCCTAGCACTGTCTGAGCAGTCTTTGCCAAAGGAAACACTGATGAAAGTAACTTGCAGTGGCTGAGCAGTTCCCTCCGCCACCTCCTCCCTGTCCGCCCCCTAGATTGCAACAGACATCTGCCTTTGTACACACCATGTCAGAGTCCAGCAGAGACATTCTTCTGTTCATTGTTTCACCAAAACAAATAAAAACAACACAGACGATGCAAACTGGCTGTAGACATCCCATTGCTAATAAGAGAGCTATGTTGGTAATTGCTAATAATGATGCAGTGTTTCAGCATGGGAACATGGTTCTAGCTGTAATGTGGATCTGGCCTGAATAAAGTAACACAGATGGTAACATTATTGCTATTTCTTTGGAGTGGAAGTTGAAATTCTACTGTGGAAAGAAAAAAAAAAAAAAACAAACCCAAACATTCTGATATTTTCTTCTAGTTATTTCTTTAATATTAGCAGCACTGACATGCTGCATCTGTGTGTCAGTGCCACCTAAGGAGCTTAAAGAGGAGTCTGAGAAGTGGGAAGAAGCAATTGTTTCCACTCAGCCAAGGAAGCACTTAGGTGCTGTTTGACAGAGCTGCATTTGCCTTCCTTGGCAGGGATGCCCATTTTGATCACACACCACAGCAGCCAGTTTGCAGTAAATCAGACTTGAAACATCTCACAGAATCACAGAATTAACCAGGTTGGAAAAGACCTCTAGGATCACCCACTGCAACCTATCACCTAACCTTTCTAATTAACTAACCCATGGCACCAAGTGCCTCATCCAGCCTCCTTTTAAGTGCCTCCAGGGATGGGGACTCCACCACCTCCCCAGGCAGCCCATTCCAATGCCAATCACTCTTGCTGGGAAGAACTTCTTCCTAACATCCATCCTGAACCTGCCCTGGTGCAGCTTGAGGCTGTGTCCTCTTGCTCTGCCTCTGGGTGCTTGGGGGAAGAGACCAACCCCTGCCTGGCTACAGCCTCCTTTCAGGTGACTGCAGAGAACAATAAAGTCTCCCCTGAGCCTCCTCTTCTCCAGGCTGAATGTTGATCATTAGTTATTATGCACAGAGGACATGTTCATTATGACCTGCTTCAGTGGCCTGTGGTCAGTGTATTTAAAACAACAACAGTAATAATATAGAATATCTTCTCATTACTTTTTTTTTTTTTTTACCCTGAAAGGCATCCATAGACAGCATTCCCAAATTCCCATTCCAGTGCCAATCACTCCCTATAGCTGCTGTCTGAAAGCTTGGTTCTGGAGTCCTCTTTGATGAACCAGATCTCGCACATCTGTACACCTCAGTTCTCCAGGAGCACCTTGTTGCCCTTTTGCAGGCTGCAGGCAGCAGAGCACATGGTTTGTGGGCCAGCTCCTGGATTCCAGCTTCCTCTGAAGCCTGTAAAGTGTGTGCTCCACTGGGAGTGCCCAGCAGCCTCCGTGCTCATGTGTACAACGGCTCTGGAGCCCTGGCGAGCCAGCACCAGTGGAAGCACAGACTGCTGCTTTGGCCCGACTGCGGCACGTTTCCTTTGAGAGGTGTTTGCAAAGCTGTGGCAGCATGTCAAAGATAAGAGAGGCAGGAATTGGTTGTGTTTGCCAAGTGCTTACCTTTGTTGGCTCTGTCCACAAGGGCAGCTACCCTCACTTTTGAACTCTCCGAACTTGCTGCGTGTTCTTCCACAAAAATTACTAACTCGCTCAGACCTGCACTGTCAGGGCCAGAATTGTCCTTCCTGCAAGATTAGGTCACAGCTTTAGATCAAAGTCCTACTGTGCCATTTTACACCACATGGATGCAACAGTCAGCCAAGTCTGAGTCTCGAGCACAGGTGGCTGTGTGATGCGCACATGAAAAGTTAGAGCCAAAAGACAAACTTACAAACTAGATTTCATCCTTTTCCCCTAATGTCCCACCTTTCTCATCCCACCTTAGAACTGCATTCCCAATTCAAATTTCAGAGGATGGCTACTAATGTCTAAAATTTTTGTGCCTGTCTTTCCTTTGCAGTTTTGCCTCATGATCTGGCAATTCAAAACTGAGCATAATAGTGCCTTGTTAGCCAGCTGAGAAAGAGTGATCCACCCAAGAGGGTTCTTCCTGGGAAAAAAAAAAGAAAGAAAAAAGAAAACAAGAGAAAAAGCACTGCACAGTATTAATTGTCATGTGGAGGGAACATGGAGCAGAAAGCAGTGGTGGCATGTGTATGAGATAAACACACTGCACTTGCTGCAGAGCTGCTGTGTATGTGTCTGGAAGCACAAGGCATGAGCAGGAGTGATAAGCAGGGGTCATTTAGAAATTATTATGAGAAAAATAGTGAGAAACTGGAGGAGAAAGAGGAGCTAATTTCATCTAATTCATCCTTCCCAAAGCTGAATGTCTCCTCTAAACTGGGTATCTGGACCTCTTCTGTGACTTATGGGGAGGGAGATACCTCCAGCAAAAGTATATCCCACCTTGGGACTGATCGCTGGGATAAATCATTCTTCCAATGTGCCTTTATCTCTCTCCTCAGGCTCCCTAGGGATAACCAGCTCAGAGCATCTGCCTGGGTTTTAGAAAACCACTCTAAGGTAAAATAAATTCCACCCAAAGCCCTCAGAAAAGGCTGCCCAAAGTGGACAGGAAAGCTGGCAAGCTAAGATAGCTGCAGAAGCTGCTTTCTGTCATGGGGGACACAGAGCTGATTGCCAGGATTGGTACAGTATTGCCCATGTCAGTGAGGTAAAAATAATCTTTCAACTGCTTGGAAATTGTTTGCCATGTCACAGGCTTAATGAGTAAAGAGCAGTGTCATTGGTTCAGGAGTGAAAATGAAACCAGAAAATGTTCTGTCCATGCAGATGTAGACATTTCCTTCAAGACCTGAAACTGCTGTCCTAAGTGTAGAACATGTTGATGTACTTCCAGTGTAAAATTGATTTTTCTTGGGCAGTGTTACCTGCAGCTTCTGTGGTTTGGCTTAAAGCCTTTTTGAATCACAGCAGGGCAGGCTGACAGACCTGTGCTCACTGGTCTGTGGCATTCAGTCACCCCTGCAGAGCACATCCACCACAGGAGTGCACTGGTCACCAGTTGAACTTCTGTAGCAAAGAAGATGTGTGATAGGCCATACAGATTAGAGCAACATTCCTGGGGTGGAAAAGAATGGAAAGGAAAAAGCCAGAATCTAAATGCACACAACAGAAACTGCCCGATTCAGCAAATGCAGTTCATTCACTTGAGCTTCCTCTTTCTTCTCTCAGCACACTCTCAGCTCTGTTTAACACATGCTAACACCCAGTTATTTTAATGTATCCAACAGGTGCTTGCAATTAGGCACATGTTTGGAGATGAGGCCGAATTAAGGCCCAAATATCTGTGCTCCAGGACATGAACAAGGATGTTTCTATGAAGATGGAGCATTGCACGCTAGGATTTGTAATGGAGGCAGACCAAACCACATGGTCCATGAGGCACTACGAAATGCTTTTGGTTAGAAGACTGTTCACACACATCCAGTCAGGTCTGAGCTCAAAACTTGTGCTTAATCGGGGTCAAAGCAATGACTGGGTCTTAGATCAAGTGATGAAGCCCAAATCCTGAAGTTCCTGTTACTGCAAAACTCCCACAGAGTTGAAACATGCAAATCGGATGCAGCTCGTAGACTCCTGGCAGATTGTCAGGGCAGAGTCCCTAAGTTTCTGGTGTTTTGCTAAAGAGCTGTGAGCAGCCCTGCTGTTTAAAATTCAAGGAAAATAGAGGACACTGCATTTTCACTTACAATCTGATTTGCTGTCTCTACCTTGTGGAACTAAACCAGGGTGAACTTCAGCAGCAATGGCTTATGCAGTAGTGACGCCAGCATTTTCTTCTGCTGAGCCTTTAGCCAAGCCAAGGACACAATGCTAATCTAGAGCGGTTTCTCTTTTGCCTTAAATAATATTTTTATTGAGCAAGAAGCGGATGTCAGAATGGCCTTTTGATCAGCTAAAAACAACAGTGTCTCTAAGGGAATCTTTCCTGTTTATTGTATGCTTCTGCATTTGAAAAATGCTAGCCTATAGCAGAGCTGGACTTCTTAACATACAAGAAGCAGGGCAAAACAGGATGAGGCCAAAATGGGAACTGTATATCACAGGAACTTGGAAAGGCAGGAAGTAACAAAAGAAGTAGAAATTCTTGATTAAAAGTATAATTGTACCGTCTTGTGCAAGAGGATAATGACTTTCAAATGTCAGCCTTTTTGCCTGTTCATAATGATAAAGCTATTAAACCATATGTACCGTTCTTAATTCCATTTCTCATGGCAAGTCCTTTAGGATCCACAACTATTCTGTCCAATAAAAGCCCAAGTACTTCTTCAGCACGATATTCAAACAGTAGATTAAAGGGCGTGCTGACTAGAGCAGTGCCAGCCAGGACTGCTGCACAAGGGTTTAAAATGTCTCTGAGATTCTGTTGTAAGCCCCTACTTTCAAGGATTTAAATATCAGCCATAAAAATTCACTCTCGGGATAAAAGTCAGACAAGGAGTGAATATTGAAAGATAATTTGTTAAAATAAAGAGACGTCATTTTTTGTACTTTAGAAGTTTTATGTGTCTTGAAACATTTTTTGCAGATCTGCAACTGAAAAGTAAATCTATTTCAGAAATTAATAAGAAATTAAGTCTCAAAGCAGTCAGTGCCTTTCTCATTTCAGAAGCTTGGTTGTAGCAGAGGTAGTCAGAAGTTACCAAGTTTTGAAACCACTGCTGCACAGCCAAGCTTGGTGCATCTCTAAGGTGCATCTACAGCTACCTGAAAGGAGATTGTGGAGAGACTGCTGCTGGTCTCTTCTCACAGGTAAATAGTGATAGAACAAGAGGGAATGGCCTCAAGCTGCGACCGGATGGGTTTAGACTGGACATTAGGAAACACTTTTTTCACAGAAAGAGTGGTCAGGCACTGGAATGAGCTGCCCAGGGAGGTGGCTGAGTCACCAACCCTGGGGGTGTTTTAAAAGTAATTTGGATGTGGTGCTTGAGGATGTGGTTTAGGGGTGAACTTTGTAGAGTAGGGTTAACAGTTGGACTTGGTGGTCCTGAGAGTCTTTTCCAATGGGAATGTTTCTGTGATTCTGTGGTCTCCTTGTTGGTACTGGAAAAATCTCATTTGCTTCAGTGGTGATAAGATTAAATGCTAACTTCCTCAATAGGAAGTTAGATTCTGGAAGAAGAAGTAAGAGCTCAGTTTAAAAATCATAACCCTCAGTAAAATATTCACCTATAATGTCAGTGAAGTTGCCTTCAGAGACAGGAAGGCAGATGTTGTGGTGGTGTTACCATGGGTGCCTCAGCCTCCCCCAGCATTCATGGAGGGCCACAAAGACGCTCAGAGGGCTGCAGCAGCTCTGCTGTGAGGACAGGCTACGAGAGTTAGGGCTTTTCAGCCTGGAGAAGAGAAGGCTTCAAGGAGATCTTGAAGTAGTCTTCCAGTATCTGAAGGGGGCCTGCAGGAGGGCTGGGGAAGGACTACTTGGAAGGTCTTGTAATGACAGGATGAGGAATAATGGGTTTAAACTGGAAGAGGGGAGATTGAAACTGGGTGTTAGGAAGAAGTTCTTTGCAGTGAGAGTGGTGAGACACTGGCACAGGTTGCCCAGGGAGGTTGTGGAGCACAGAAGCACAGAATGTGATCAAAGATCAAAGATCACATTCCATGATTCTGTGCTCCACAATCTCCCTGGAGGTGTTGAGGACCAGGTTGGATGAGGCCTTGAGCAACCTGTTTTCGTGGGAGGTGTCCCTGCCTATGGCGGGAGGTTGGAACTGGCTGAGCTTTGAGGTCCCTTCCAACCATTCTGTGTTTGGGTCAGTGTCAGTGCCTGTGCTCTCAGCCTGTGGGAAGGTGTTGCTTCCAGGCTGAAGCTGGTAGGAACGTGTTTTAGAGCTATAGGCACATGCCAACAGAAAAGCTATAGAATAAATTATCATTACAGATGGTTCAATGTTTGGGGCGAGGGGAAGATGTTAGCAGAGAATTCTGCAGCAGCTTCCGCGAGTCCTACCCAGCAAGTGATATTTATGGATTGTTTATGAGAGTTTCACATATGGCATTCGAAAGAGGTTTCTAACTTTTCTATTCTGCCATCCAGTTTATTTATCTTACAAAAATCCCACTCCAAAGGTCAGCTACTTTCTGCCTGTCTCAACAACTCCAGGCCTATGGAAAAATGCTGACTGTAATCTCAGCATGAAGTAGTTAAACAAATGTGCTTTTAAACGTGGTAGAGATGGTTTTGTGTCTTATTCTCAACTATCCTAGACCCTGTGTCACTTGGCTTTAAGCATCATTTAAATGAGAGCACCGTTCTGCACCTCTTTCACATTCAAATGATACATTTGTGTCCCTTTGTGTGCAAATGCCTGTGTATTTTCAACACTGCCTAGTTCTTGTGAAAGCAGACAGGAACAATCCGAGGAGACAAAGATTATGTCAGAGTGGGTGAATAATACTGAAGTGATCATGATGCAGCTATTCTTCTTTTCAAAACCTTCTGAAGAATCCCTCCTTGCCTTTTCCAGATTCCAAGCAGCACAGGAAAGCACATTTCAAACTCTCCCAGCCTGACACTCTGCTCTTGGTGCTGGCTTTCCATCTCTGAGCCTCCTCCTCTGCTACATCTGACTGGGGCCGAATCTACTACTGACTTCTCTCCTTACCTGACAACAAAGCAAAACCTTCACTTTTACTTACCACAGCTTATCCATATACCTGAACAGATCTCGTGCTAAGTGATTAATTACAGGTGAAATTCAAGTAACATAAATGCCACTATTCTTGTCTGGTCGGTTCATTTTCTGAGTGCAAAACGTGCTTGCACACAGGGAAGCCACAGATCAGCTCTTTGATTTATCCTAAATGTCACTGTAGCTGGAGGGTATTAATAGCTGGAAGTTATATTTGCTGTAGAAGACCAGTGATAACATTTCAACAACTGATTGAATAGTTGAATCTCTTCAACTATATTCACACAAAAGCAGTGTGATTACAGGGCAACTATTATTTATATAATGTCTGATTTGTGATGTATGTGTATAATCAACTGCAAATTATGTTCTTTTCAAACATCTGCTATAGTTTATTGTGAGTTTATTGGAGGATGTCTAATACCCAGGAAAGAAAAAGATGCGCAAGAAATCCATCTCCTCTTTTCTTGCAATTCCAAGAGAGTTTGTCTGTCTTCTTTGTAGTATCAGCCCTCTGGATTTGAGGATTTGAGCCTTTCTGCTGAACCATCATGAAAACATCTTCATGATATTTCGATGTCTGTCATAATAAACCTATCTTTTGACCAAGAGAACAAAGCAGGGAGAAAAAACCCAACAACAAAACAAGGGCCCAGCTGGACCAGAGACTCTAGTTCAAAGCAATGAAAACTAAGGAAAAGTAGGGTTTCAAGTCAGCATCATAAAATGGTTATTTCATCAGCTGGTAATGTCACAAGCATCATCTTTTAGGAATGCTACCCAGGAGTATACTTCCTTTTTATTCTTGAGGGTCTGATGTACTAGCTCTGGAATCAGGATGTGTGGTTGGTTAGGTAGGACACAGTTTCTGGGCTTTTGCAAGTTTCATCAAACCACCATGATTTAGGAATTGCACTGGAGGAGGAACACCTGAAACCTCATTTTAGTTGCAAGGTGTAAAAGCAACTATTAAATATACCTACTGGTAGATGTTTATAGGTGTACTGAGGAGGCCTTGCCTTGGGCTAGGCCTCAGTGGACTAAATTGCATCCACTTAATAGAGCTGTGCCAGTTTTCAGCTTTGTTGTAGCTGCAGAACCAGGACAGGATGCTAAGCAGGTCCTACAAGTAAGGTCAGAAGAGCTCTGTGACGAGGACTTGAACATGTGTTCAAATTGCAGATTTCGAATTGCTCTTCAGGAGCTGAGATTCTTCAATCAGGAATACTTTTTCCTCCTCTTTAGATAATTTGGCTTTACCAGCAGAGTCTGCCATGCTCTCTGCTGCCTCATCTGCAGAGTTTCACAAATGGCAAAGTGCAGAATGTGATTGCAGAGTAGGATTTTTGGGTTCCCTGTTGGACAAGGCATCTGCCTCTGTCCCGTGTGCAGGACAGGTGCTGCAAGGCTCGGTTGGAGCTCCTGGTCTCAGACACATGGCAGAATGTCATGAATCTGCTTTTCATTCTTCTTTTCTTTTCATCCTGGAAAAAGTTCTCTTATCTCTGTGAGAATATAACTTAGGCAGAGACCACAGGATCAGGGCTGTGGCTTACTCCGTTACACCTAATTAACCCTGGGAATTCATTTCCACAACACAGAACTAGGCCAAGAACATAGGTAGCTTAACAAAAGAAAATGAAGGATTTGCAATAAAGATGTGGAATATCCACAACTGCATTTCGTATGATACAAAATAATTAAGGGATATAAGCCATAACGGTTCATGGCACAATCTGAGCTCTAACAGATGGGGATAAGATGAAATTTACCCATGGGAAAGTGATTTTGTAATTGTAGAGGTGGGCGTATTCCTCTTACTCCTGTATTTATTTTAGCTGTGTATTTATGTTTGTATAAACATTAAGGGAAAACATCAGTCTATAACCTCTGGGTATTTTTACCATTTCTTTAAAATACAGAGTAATTGCTGCCTGCTTCTTAAAGAATAAAAGGGAAGAAAAAAATTAAACCCCTCATTTTTCCCCACCCACGCATCTCTTGTCACTTCATATATCCCAGCTCTCAGCTGGCCCCTCCCTCAGCAGAAGCCTGGGAAAAGATTCAGAAGCACATGTGAAAAATGATAGTTTCACATGGCTGCAGTAGGTTCACATCCTCATTATGTAAAGGAGTGGTTTTGGTTTGGGCGTCTCTTTCGTGGGGTTTGTGCAGATGGTTAGATGCTTAAACGCAGTGGGCCAGATTGTTCCTACTGGAATTCCACTGGCTTTGGCTAAACTACACTGGGAACTGCAACAGGCCAGGGAGCCAGGATCTCCTTTTGCATGTAATGAACTAGCCAAATGGGGAACGGGATGGCTGCACGGTAGCAGAAAGGAAGAAGCAGTTATGAACAGATTTCCCTTGGCCCGCTCGGTAATTAAGGGAGTACCTGGAGAACCACAGATCTGAGAACCCTCACTTTGCTCCTCTGATCTGCACTTCCTCCAGACAGGTAAGCGCAGAGCCCTGTGTGCAGGAGGCTGATTAATTAGCCCAAGCCAGTTGTAAAATCTTTCGGAAACAAGCGGTGTCTGTTTTCTCCTGCACAGGATGCCAAGAGATGTATTTAAAGCGTGAGAGTCAAAGGTCAGCTTGGCATCCCGTACTCTCAGGAGGAGCTCTCGCTTGCCTCCCTGTTTCGTGTTAGCAGTGCTGCCTGGGAGCCATGGAGCTATTGTACTTGATAAGAGAAGGAGCAGGATTAATCTGCAGCAAGGAAAATTTAGGTTAAATATTATGAAAAACGTTGTAACTGTGAGATCACTTAAGCAAAGTAGCAGGCTGTCAAGGGAGGCAGTCAAGGCTGGAAGTGACACTTTTCTATCAGAGCTGCTTGGGAGAATAATTAACAAGCA
This sequence comes from Ramphastos sulfuratus, assembly GCA_013399055.1. Classification (NCBI taxonomy): domain Eukaryota; kingdom Metazoa; phylum Chordata; class Aves; order Piciformes; family Ramphastidae; genus Ramphastos; species Ramphastos sulfuratus. Next base: position 439,768 of record WBNM01018688.1, on the reverse strand, counting down.
TTTCTCTTTGAACAGGGGGAGGGGCAGCTCGCTCTGCTCCCGGTCTCTGCCAAACCAAATGAGCCCACGAATCTCACAGACACGCTGTGACTTAATGCCTATGTACAGATAAAATGGAGCTCTCTGAAAGGACTCTTCCAGCCTCTTCTCAGCTTGTGTTACATATTCTAAATGTAAATTGAATGCAAATACCCTGAGCCCTTCACCACAAAGCAGTTTACGGTCTCCTGTACTAAATCTAACCCACTGGAAATTTAAGGGCCCCTAGTAATGATTCATACAATTCCTTCAAAACTAATTAGGTTACAAGAGTGAGAGTGTCCTCCAGTCCCTGTGATTTCTTATGCCTGTTTCATATTTATTTTCACCATTTTTTTTTTACTACAGTTTATTACAGAAATATTTTTCTGTGTTTTTAACCAATCCCTTCCACTCATCAATGAATGTGTGAACATTGTAGCCAGTGAGAAAATGCCTAAAATGTGTGGCTTAAGCCCTAAATATTCTGCTAAGGTTTTTATCTTCAGATTGTTCTGCTTATCCTCTTGCGCCGAACCAGCGATAATAAGGTATCTTTCTTTCTGTCTTTGCTCTGGAAAGATCACATTTGTCATTTCCTAGCATTATATCCAAGTGTTGCAAACTGCAAAACAAATGCCTCACCTCTACGTTATTTCGAGGGTGCAGTGTGAGTCAAATTAGTTTTCTAAATCAGATTACAGGAAGTAGAAATCACAGCCCCTAATTTGCACCACCGAAATTGGCAAATCATCTTAGCAAAGAGCCAACAAATTATTGGCTTCATAATGACAGAACATTTGAACTTGGCAGTTTTATAGGTTGGTCCATGTCTAAAGAACCTCAGTAAAGGTTGTTCTCCACCATCTCCAGTGGAGTGGTGCTTCCTAAAAGCAAGCATTCATTTTGCCCACTAACAGGAGTGTTGGCAAATAAAGGCAGGGCATAAGCAAGACAAAATTTAATCCGTAGCTTTCCAGATACTGCACCCTACAGAGCCACAATCCAGGGAACCAGGGAAAAAAAAATGAGATCAAAAGGCTTTAAAAATGTCAGGCAACAGGATCTTACTTAAATTATTAGGTGAGATACTCCCTTGTTTATAACAATAACAAACGTGCCACACAGCCTCTTTTCTTCTCCCCTTTTATGCTGTTTTCAACAGGCTGGTGCAAATTCCAGGTAGAAATTGTATTTTCTGCTTTTCAGCATCATTTTGGACAGCGTTTGAGAACATGTTTTTGTAAAACAATGTGATGTTCAATCATACCTGAATCGTATAGAAGCTGGAGGATCTGTAACAGGCTCTTAACCAGTAGTGACTGAAATAAAACTAATTTGACACAAAAGCAGAAACCTGCCTTAGGTGAGGCTGATAAGCACGTAGGGAGTATGAACAAGCTTATCTGTAATTCTCTTAAGTGACTCAGCTTTAAGGATCACACTTTTCTGGTACATATACACATGCTAAAAGCTTTTTTTTCTTTCTTTCTTTTTTTTTTTTTTTTAATTCCCAAACCCTGAAATTGCTAAAACTGTATAATAAATCCTTGTTAGTTATGTTGGCTTTATTGCAGAAAGGTAGATAATCATCCCAAACCGATGTCATGGTGCAGAAGAGTAAAACCTTTTTCCCAATATTTAGATGCAGCCTTTATGTTGCTCAGTCTTGTCCAGGAGTAGTCTCCCTGTCCTCAGCAAAAGCAGGGCTGGAGAGACTGAGCCTTAAAACATGTCCTGTACATATCAGTTTTTGATGCTGCCACTTCTATCTCAGCTTTTGTAAGGTGAAGCATATGTTGTGGGTATGAGGCTGGCTGAATATTGAACTTCTCTAGCTTACTGAGTAGTTCATGTTATTAAATCCCATGAGTAGTGGATAGTACTGATTTAACAAAGCACCAATCAGCCAAGACTTTTGCGCTTTAAATGGAAGAAACACAAGCAGACAGTCATCAATATACACATGATTAATGATCACTCTTGAAAGCAGTTTTCACTGTGCCTCCTAATTGTGGATTTACGTGGCTGTGTGTCTGTGTGTAGGAAGGGTGACTTGCAATGAGGGAAAAGATCTCAGCACCGTTCTGCTTCCTTACTTATGTTAATGCCCTTGGGACTCTTGTATAGAATAGCACAGCTATAGCAGATGAAAGAAAACAGGATGGGCTATTTTTAGGATTCAATTCTTATGAAACTATTATCACTTACCTTAGAGCAACTCCTTGATTTTCTTCTAACAAAATATGTTGGTTTAAGGTAGATGTGGGCAGGAGACTGCAAAATCGAAGTGAGTGGGACTTGCATCCTTAAGTAGTAAAAGCATCAGGAGACAAAATGTGTTAAAGAGGAGCAAGCTTAAGTTCTGGGTGTAAAGGGCACTGGTCATACTGAATGAAAGGCATTTCACATTCAGAGTGACTTGTCAGAGTGAAGTGTTTGCTAATGTGCTGGCTTCCTCTCATGTTACCTCCAGGTACCTAAGACAGTTCTTTCGTGGGAAACAGAGGGAGAGTCATTTATAACGTGACAGTCTCATGCTAAGGCTGGAAGGGAATATCGTTAACCTCACAAGTCTCGATGTGACTGAAGAGGCTTGAGAGCTGTATGGGAGACAAGTCTGAAAATTAACAGCCTCATTAATCAAATCACAATGTTTTGCCAACTTCATGGTGTGTATGCAATCTATCCTGCACACGATTTCGCTTTCTGTGGTTCTGTGAAATACTCCTCTTCAAAGATGACATCCTCTGAATCTGCATGCCCAGTGTCTTTAGTCAGGAGGGAAAGAGGGGTGGATAACCTGCTGAGGCACCCTAGCACAGCACAAGAGAGATGTGGAGGTGCTGGAGCAGGTCCAGAGGAGGGCAAAGAAGCCGGTGGAGGGCCTGGAGAATAAATCTTATGAGTAGCAACTGAGGGAGCTGGGGATGGTTAGTTCGAGGAAGAGGAGGCTGAGGGGAGACCTCATTGCTGTCTACAACTACCTGAAGGGACATTGTGGAGAGGTTGCTGCTGGTCTCTTCTCACAGGTAATTGGAGACAGAACAAGGGGGAATGGCCTCAAGCTGAGCCTGGGGAGGTTTAGACTGGACAATAGGAAAACGTTTCTCACAGAGAGAGTGGTCAGGGGCTGGAATGAGCTGCCCAGGGAGGCGGTGGATTCACCAACACTGGATGTGTTTAAGAGTGGTTTGGATGTGGTGCTTAGGGATATGGTTTAAGGTGAATCTTGTAGAGTAGGGTTCTAGGTTGGACTTGGTGATCCTGAGAGGCTTCTCCAACCTGGATGTTTCTGTGATTTTGTGAAGACATCCTTTGAATCTACATGCCCAGTGTCTTTAGTCAAGAGTGAAAGAGGAGTGGACAGCCTGCTGAGGCACCCTAGCACAGCACACCCTCACGTGTCCCTCAGATAACCAGCTCTCCAGAGCTCAGCACAGGATAATTCTGGGTCCCTCAGATGTCAGACAATAATTTTCTGCTTAAAAGCAGACTTTCCCATGAATTCTTTGTTCTTCAGGCTCTTTCTGAGTACCCATCTTAAGAAGCTTAATGATGCACAGTTGCCTTTTTCCACACCTAGGGATTTATGCTGAAGGCTTTTTTAGTACTTTCAAGCATTAATTGTGTAAATCACTGCACATCTAGACAATAGCACATTCATGAGTATGTCTGAGTTACAAAGAAATCTTATTTGTTGTTATAATATGTGGTGTTCTAAGTCTCTTTGTCCTTCTTACTCATTGTCTATCTGCAAAGGTAAAAATTTTAAATCAAAGCTAAAAAGAGTTAGGAGCAGGAATGCAGAGATGTCAACTAAATATATTTGCTAAATCACAAAATTAATGATGAGACTACTGTTGTAGCCATCTCAGTTCATCTAGTACCTTCAAACTTTTCCAGACTGGGAAAACGAGGCATAGGGAAGTTAGCTGACCCTTGGCTTCACTGAACAGCAATGACATAGGTACAGATCCTGTGCTTTCACCCTTCTTTATAGTCTCTGCCACCTCTCCCCCATCATCTCCCATCTCCTTAAACAACCTAACTAAGCCTCAAAGTATTGAGGCCTGTCCAGGCTCACATTTTCTTGGATTTGAACTGTGACATATCTCTAATCTCACAACTTGATTTACCTGTTAGATACTGTGTGAACAGTACAGAGCTTTAATGACACAAAAAGTTTACAGGTGACCCCTGAGCAGCCCAGTTCCCTTCCAATGCTCCTGCATTCCCAGACAGTGGCTCTCATGAAAGCAGAATGACTCCCAGTTCCAACCTGCTACATGCTGGACATCTGCATCCATGCTGCAGGTGAAGATGTGACTGCAGCATCCATAATGGTACCAAATCCTTACCCAGTCAGTGGCAAGGCTGTGGGGTTTGTTGTCCCCAGTGGGAGCATTCAGCACTGTGCAGAGTCTATGACATTATTAGTACCTCAGCCAGTTAAATAAAAATAGTTCAGACATGTCCCTGCGTTGTAATCACATCTCCAAATGCAAGAATAGCAATTTTTGGTAGAGTTTAGTACTGCTCTGAGCAGCACCATTAATGAGCAATCCCCTGATTTTCCCAGGGCACTTTATGCTGAATAGCAACCCTGCTCAGGCTCTTTCCAGCTGATAAAACCTCTTGCTGCAGGCATGAGAGGCTCTTCCACAATCCTTAGCCCTGTGGGGGAAGAAAGAGACAATCCTTCGTGAGTTCCTCTCTTACTCTTCTGATAGTTCTGGGTTTTGTTAATTCAGGAGAGGATGGGTTGAAACATTTCTCGGAGTCGGATGGCTGGTGAGGTTCTGGCAGTTAGATAGAGAAGGCAGAATTGTAGAATTGTCCTGGTTGGAAGACACCTTTAAGAGCACCAAGTCTAACTGTTAACCTAGCACTGCCAGGTCACCACTAAACCATGTCCCTAAGCACCACATCCACACAGCGTTTAAATGCCTCCGGGGATGGGGAACTCTCTTGTGCAGTTTGAAGTTGTTTCCTCTCGTCCTGTCTCTGGTGTGGCAATTGTGCAAGGGTAAAAGACACTTCATGGTATCTGTCTGAGGAAAAATATATGGTAATTGAGGAAAATCTGAAATATTGATGTTCTATGCCAAATATGTGAAAAATCAATTCAGTGAAGCTGATTCAGGAACCTCTTCACCTTGGCCAAGTGTTGGCACTGTGAGTCAGGCCAGCTATTCCCACTCCAATAGCCTGTTAGTCTCTAACATCCCTTTGTTCAGAGAGAGAGAAAAAGGAGGAATGGCTTTACAATGCCCAGGAGACCAAATTCAGGTTAAAGCTAATGAGGAATGTGTATGTTTAATTTGTTAAAGGGGTTTTCTGCATGTTTCAGGAAAGAGAGGGGATTATTACTGCTTCGCTCCTGTAATAAAACCCAGGATCCTGTATCTTGGAAATGTTTACAGTGTAGCAAAATGAGGTTATGTTACATCATAAAATTTTAAAGGGGGCTATGCACTGACACCTAGGCTCAATGCCATGAAACACGTGAGCTGTTCAGACAGGAAGGGTTGGTATGTAGAAATTAGGAAAATAATGTTTCAGTCTGAGAAAAATTAGTGCCTTTGACAAAAAGTTGATCAGCTACAGATCCTCCCCCTGCCAGGTTCTGTTTTAGTCAGGGTGGGAGGTGAACATCGTGTTCGTATCATCTGGCTCAGGGCTGGGTATGACGTTGGTTATTTGGGCATCTCAGCACTTGAGAGAGCAAAACTGCAGGTTTCCCTTTCATTAACGTGCTACAAGGTGACAGTGTCTGGCTATAGCGCTGGGGCAGGGAAGATAGCTCCAGAAGTGCATCTGGTGACCCGCGCTGCACCCAGGAGCCGCGGTGCTCCCGCAGACGCAGCACAGGGAGGGATTGCAACAGGAGGGTGCAGGCTGCGCTGCCAGAACGAGTCCCTGATTCCTGCGCTGCGAGACAGACGTTTCTGTGAGCCAGCTCAGGGGGCTCACACAAGTGAGGAAAGGGATGGGGCATTATCTCATTTCCTTCCCAGACTTCCTACCACTGTTTTGGGCAATTTATACCTTTAAAGCGTCATAAGGCAAACAAAGCTTGTTCTCCCTGGTGTGTGAGAGGCTGTCTTTTGCATTATTAAACCGCAGAGGAAAGCCTGCCCTTATCTCGCTCACATTCTCTGCACGTACAGGAGAATCTGGCCCAAATATATTTCACGGCTTGTCTGTCTGGGTTAGTGTACTGCTTGCTGTGAGCCAAGGAGAGGAAAGAATCAATGCTTAATGCCACAGAGCCTTATACAGATTGCTCTGGTATGCTTATCACTACTAAGTAGACAAAGAAAAGTAAAAGCATTAATAGGTACCTGACTAGAAATGTAAACGAAAGCCATCAAATGAGGGCTTTATTTATTTGATTGCAGAGTAGGTGTTTTCATCAGCCGTGGAATGGTTTATTACCTTTCAAGGCTTATTTATTGTAATTGATTAAAGAAGACTTAGAGCAGCACTTCCTTGTGGATAACAGAAGGGAAGAAGTTGCTATACAATTGTGTTTGCAATTCACTGAGTTACTACAGGTCTCCCTGATATTTCAGGTAATATATTATTATAGATCTGTGTCACACTGCCCATCGCCCTGAGTAGAAAGCAAGGACAGAAGTCTGACCCATGAAATGCAGAGCGCAAATCAACATCATCACCCCATGCTTTCTCAGACCCAGTAACATTCCTTTCCTGAAGACACTGTTTTTCTGGATCACANGATGATCCTTGAGGCCCCTTCCAACCTTACCATTCTATGATTCTATGAATACTTCCTTGACATTCGTGCGGCTCCCACTGGAGAATTGAGCTGGTGCACATGTATGCAATATGGTCCCAATTACTGAAGCCCACGAGCCGTGTACATATTTATGTTGTGTGTGTGTTCATTACCCTACTTGCTTTCACAAGTGAGTTTTTAGTACCAAAAGCAAATATGCAACATCTTTTTTCAGCAGACACTTGTGAATTCTGACAGGTTTTCAGCTTAAGTTTTCCATTCTAAAGTAGCCTGCGTCAGTGCACCTCTGATGCAGCTTCTCTAACCTCTGTAAAATCTTACTAAGGATGATGCTGATCTGCTGTGCACATTTTCCTTCCTGCAAGTCATTATCACATGCCTCTCTTTCTAAGAAAGACATTTTTATGAGAGGTGGATCACTGGGGTGAGTGTTTTTCCTATGCCTGCTTTGCCCCATGCTCCAGCTATAACAATACAGTTTCACTAGACACTAGGTCATGTGGCTGACCTCAGCTAACAAACTGTTCCTGTTTTTAGGCTACTGTGAATGTTTATTGGCCACTGTTTTCCTCCATTCTAAGCATAGCTGTTTCTCAAGACCCATATAGATCATAAGGCCACAAAACTTCCTGTAATATAGGAAACAAATGAGTTAATTTCAGGCTTAACAGGTTTAGACTTCTATGGTATATTTTATCATAATATAAATACACCCACTGAAGTTAATATGTACTTTTGAGTTCAGGGATACACATGATAAAATGATAATAAAATTGCTCAATNAAAGCCATCAAATGAGGGCTTTATTTATTTGATTGCAGAGTAGGTGTTTTCATCAGCCGTGGAATGGTTTATTACCTTTCAAGGCTTATTTATTGTAATTGATTAAAGAAGACTTAGAGCAGCACTTCCTTGTGGATAACAGAAGGGAAGAAGTTGCTATACAATTGTGTTTGCAATTCACTGAGTTACTACAGGTCTCCCTGATATTTCAGGTAATATATTATTATAGATCTGTGTCACACTGCCCATTGCCCTGAGTAGAAAGCAAGGACAGAAGTCTGACCCATGAAATGCAGAGCGCAAATCAACATCATCACCCCATGCTTTCTCAGACCCAGTAACATTCCTTTCCTGAAGACACTGTTTTTCTGGATCACAGCTGTCAAAGCAGCCAGAATGAGGGTGGCAGAGAATGTTCTAGGAGAACATTCCTGCTGACCTCAAAAGCAGCAACGTGTCCTGTCAGTGTGTTAGTCCTGACTTAAGCCTTGCACTGCCCTCATTCTGAAGACAGGAATTATCTCACACCTATGTGGCTCCCAACAAGATCTAACCTTCACTGAGTATAGGTCCACATACTCAGCAGCTTGAGAAGAGTATATCTGAAGAATCTGCACTGCTGAGGGAGACAAAGAAAGTGGAAACTTGGTGCCATGAGGTCCACGAAGATGATCAAAGGGCTGGAGCAGCTCTGCTATGAGGACAGGCTACAAGAGTTGGGGCTTTTCAGCCTGGAGAAGAGAAGGCTTCGAGGGGACCTTAGAGTAGCCTTCCAGTATCTGAAGGCTGGGGAGGGACTATTGACAAAGTCTTGTAATGACAGGACGAGGGGCAATGGGCTTGAACTGGCAGAGGGGAGGTTTAGACTGGATGTTAGGAGGAAGTTCTTTACAGTGAGGGTGGTGAGACACTGGCACGGGTTGCCCAGGGAGGTTGTGGCTGCTCCCTCCCTGGAGGTATTCAAGGCCAGGTTGGAGGGGGCCTTGAGTGACCTGTACTAGTGGGAGGTGTCCCTGCCTATGGCAGGGGGTTGGAACTAGATGATCCTTGAGGCCCCTTCCAACCTTACCATTCTATGATTCTATGAATACTTCCTTGACATTCGTGCGGCTCCCACTGGAGAATTGAGCTGGTGCACATGTATGCAATATGGTCCCAATTACTGAAGCCCACGAGCCGTGTACATATTTATGTTGTGTGTGTGTTCATTACCCTACTTGCTTTCACAAGTGAGTTTTTAGTACCAAAAGCAAATATGCAACATCTTTTTTCAGCAGACACTTGTGAATTCTGACAGGTTTTCAGCTTAAGTTTTCCATTCTAAAGTAGCCTGCGTCAGTGCACCTCTGATGCAGCTTCTCTAACCTCTGTAAAATCTTACTAAGGATGATGCTGATCTGCTGTGCACATTTTCCTTCCTGCAAGTCATTATCACATGCCTCTCTTTCTAAGAAAGACATTTTTATGAGAGGTGGATCACTGGGGTGAGTGTTTTTCCTATGCCTGCTTTGCCCCATGCTCCAGCTATAACAATACAGTTTCACTAGACACTAGGTCATGTGGCTGACCTCAGCTAACAAACTGTTCCTGTTTTTAGGCTACTGTGAATGTTTATTGGCCACTGTTTTCCTCCATTCTAAGCATAGCTGTTTCTCAAGACCCATATAGATCATAAGGCCACAAAACTTCCTGTAATATAGGAAACAAATGAGTTAATTTCAGGCTTAGCAGGTTTAGACTTCTATGGTATATTTTATCATAATATAAATACACCCACTGAAGTTAATATGTACTTTTGAGTTCAGGGATACACATGATAAAATGATAATAAAATTGCTCAATGAGCACCTCTGCTCTGAGGACAGGCTGAGGGAGCTGGGATTGTTCAGCCTGGAGAAGAGAAGGCTCCAGGAAGACCTAATAGCAGCCTTCCAGTACCTAAAGGGGGCTACAAGAATGCTGCAGAAGGACTGTTTACAAAAGCCTGTAGGGATAGGAAAAAGGGCAATGGTTTGAAATGAGCGAAGAGGAGATTTAGGTTGGATGTTAGCAAGAAGTAGCTTACCATCAGGGTGATGGAACAGGTTGCCCAGGGAGGTAGCTGAAGCACCATTTCGTGGAGCTATTCAAGGTGAGGCTTGGCAAGGCCCTGAGCGACCTGCTCTAGTGGAGGATGTCTCGGCTGAATGCAGCAGGAGTGGACTAGATGCCCTTTGGAGGTCTCTTCCAACCCAAACCTATACTACCTATATGATATATATGATACCTGTGTGATTCTACACTGCTGTTTCCAATTGGTACAGTTTAGCTGAGATCTGTTACAAAACCAACGTACTGAAACTCTGTGAAACAGAGTTAAGAGAAATCACAATCTGCTTGCAATCAATGTTAAGCATTCATGTACTGTATATGAAAATGATACTGAGGATGCTCTTGAATTTCCTAATGTAGATTTCAAGAGCATAAACTCACGGAGACATCTCTACTAATGTGCTGCATTGACACCCTGACATGTGCAAAACCCAATTACACCTATAAGGAAGCACATTAAGTTATTAACAGAAGTTTTATTTGTAATGTCTGTACTGAAATGGGACCAAAAAAAAAAAAATAGGAAAGGATTGATAGCTGTTACTGCAGTTAAATTTGCATAGAGCTTTCCACTATGCTTCCTCCTTCTCATTTGCTTTAGTTGTTTAGAGATGCACATCTTTCAGGCTGAAAGTTTCCCAGGCTTGAGAATGAACTTTGAAAAGAGACAGATAAAATGATTCAGGACCCATTTTTTGTGCAAAGACTATCCAAAGCTCCACAGCAACATGCACACATACGTGCATCCACATGTTGCCATTGCAAAACAGAAGAACCACCCTGGGATTTTTGCAGGCAGCTCTTCAACCACCCTTAACCAAGAGCTGAAGGAAAAAATTTGAAAGCATCAACCATGAGTAAATGTTCTTTATGTTGCTCTTGTGAAATATCATTTAGATTTCACAAAGCCAGTGCTTCTTTAACGTTGCCAGCTATGCCTATTACTCATGCTGCTTAAGGGTTGTTTGTTAGAATGGCGATGTACACAACCGAATGATTTTGTGCTGAGATAATGGCCCGCCAGGAAACACGCAGGCAGTGTAAGTGGCTTGATCTCTGAACTACAAATGCTTCTCACTCAGCTCTGTGTGCCTCCAAAAGAGCACTTCTAGATGCTGCAGCCAGGCACTTGCTTTGTCTTTTCCAAGTTTGTATTGTACAAAAGAGTAAGGAGAGATGGTTCTCATCTTTCAGTCATACAAAGACTGCCAAAACTCTTCTCAGCGTTATGAGAATTTTTGGCTAATGCCACACATTTCACACACTTCAGGGCTCTGTTCTCACTAAAGAAATAACTTCCATAGAATCATAGAATCATAGAATGGTAAGGTTGGAAGGGACCTCAAAGATTATCTAGTTCCAACCCCCTGCCATAGGCAGGGACACCTCCCACTAGTACAGGTCACTCAAGGCCTCATCCAGCCTGGCCTTGAACACCTCCAGGGAGGTTGTGGAGCACAGAATCACCCAACATGATCAAAGATCATGTTCTGTGATTCTGTGCTCCCCAACCTCCCTGGGCAACCTGTGCCAGTGTTTCGCCACCCTCACTGCAAAGAACTTCCCAACATCCAGTCTAAATCTCCCCTCTGCCAGTTCAAACCCATTGCCCCTTGTCCTGTCATTGCAAGACCTTGTCAATAGTCCCTCCCCAGCCTTCCTGTAGCCCCCTTCAGATACTGGAAGGCTACTATAAGGTCTCCTGGAAGCCTTCTGTTCTCCAGGCTGCAGAGCCCCAAATCTCATAGCCTGTCCTTATAGCAGAGCTGCTGCAGCCCTCTGAGCATCTTCATGGCCTCCTCTGGACCCTCTCCAACAGTTCAATGTCCTTCCTGTGCTGGGGGCTCCAGAACTGTACACAGTACTCCTGTCAATGTAATTAGAACTCTTTTTTCCTGGGAGATAGCTTAAGAGGCTCTGCTTCCCTCCCTCTACCCCCAAAGAAAAGGACAGGACAAACTCTAATACATGTACACAGTTAAACACTGACAAGTCAAAAGTTTCAACAGCACAGCCATGGTTTTTTCCAGTAACTCTACTTGCTTGTCCATCTGCCTAGTGGTGTGGCTCTGCAGGTTTCAGATCCAACTTCAGCAGAAATCAATCCACTCATTTCCATGTTCCACACTTTCAGGCAAGGAAGTCCCATAGCAGTCATTTGCATCAATACAGGCTAGGTATGTAAAGACACTAATCCCACAGTGAGTTTTTCATTTGGCCAACAGCCTGCCCAGAGGGAATGTGATGCAGAGATCAGAATCAAAGGAACAACGTTGAGAAATATTGAGTTCCAAGTGGCTGATCCTGCATCCTGAATACTCTTAATATAGTTCCTAACTGGAAAGAAATGAAAATACCCATCATTTTACTGCAGTTACAGAGCTTCAGGACATGGTTGCCATGGAAGAAAATTGCCATAACTTGTGTTCTAAAGTTGATCTGTATATCTTCAATTTCCTCTCTCCTTTAGCTCCTTTTGGTTTCATTAATTATGAGTGTTGCTCAGAGAGGTTGTAGACAGCCCACAAGGGGCAAATATTTGAGTTTCAAAAGTGTGAAACTTATTTTAGGTTCTGAACTTTCACAGTTTCTTTGAAAAGCTAACATCTACCTACTACTTTTAATAGTCAGGTTCTTTAGGTTGTGATTAATACATCACATAGATCCCAACAGGATAATTACAAATTAATCAACAGTTCAAGTTTCCCAAATGGAGTAGCATAAGGTCACCATCAATTTAAAGCATTTCTTTTCTAATTACATGGAAAGAAAAAAAAAACAAAACAAAAACATAGAATATTCTGATCTTCATTTGATACAACTCTTTCTCTGTTCTTTAGGCATCAGAGAAAGCAAACCTGAAGCTTACCAATAAACAGCACTAACTCAAACACAAATCATTAAACTAGTTAGGCACTTGGAACAGTGTTCAATGGAGCTGGAGGCACACAGACAGTGTTTGACTCCTCACAGCAGTATGAATGTGTATATATGCACCAGTCTCTGTATGCAAGGGAGTAATTTATTCTACTTCTCCTGCAGAAGCTACACAAATGTATTTGTGAGACTGTGTGAGACTTTGCAAGCCCCTCTTTCAGTCATTCTATGGCTCAAGAACACTTCCAAGTTTTGAGCTGCTGTTAAATAGCTTTACTTGAAAACCACAGAAGCTGGTAGGAATCCTTCCATTATTTTGAGAGGAGCTAGACCGGGCTCTGGTGTTTAAGACACCACATCTGGCTAGCTAGGCTTTGTTCCTTGTCATCTGCAACGTTTCTGGGAGGCTGTTGGCACTCAATCTTTCTCTTCTGTCTCCACATATGTAAAATGAGAATGATAACTTTACCTCAGAGGAATGTTGCAAAGCTTCACTTATAAACAGATTGGCATACTTGGGTGAAGTTGCTCGACTAACAAGAAGTTTTCTGATTGATGAGTGTCTCTTGGGAGGTCATAAAAACAAAACCAAAGCTGATTTATTGAGTTTATGGACATATTTATTTATTTATTTGGGGGTGGGTGGGTGTTGCAAGAGTCTACTCTTAGGCAAGGTGATTATTTGTGCTATATTCTTTCCTCTCTCTTCTCACCTAGAGTATCTTCCTAAATCTAACCATGTCAAATTAGTGGCTAAAATACCAAACTAGGCCAAGGTATGACCCTCACATCTGAAATGTCCCTATAAAAGAACATAAAGCTTGAGATACAATGAGTAATAGGAAAATTATGTCTAATTTGTTTTCCAGTTTCTTATGCCTTTAGCTGGTTCAATGTAGATAAAGTAACTATGAAACAAACAGTAAAAATTAGGCCACGTTTTATTTAGTGAGGAACACTGGAAAGTTGGCAAGAGGTAAGATTTTGCAGTGAAACAGGGAGGTGAACAAGTTGTAAATGACTCTAATATCTTCCAGATGGCATATTTTACTTGGGGACTGAGTTTAGAGTAATTAGAGGCATGTGAATTTCCTATAAATACTAAACTTCTCCAGTTTGACACTAGAAAACTCCTTCGTCTCTGAAGCCTTTAAACTGCTAGGTGTTTCTTTTCCCCCCACTTAAAATGGAAGTCATATATTTGTGAATTTGTCTTCTTTGACAGACAGAAACCTTTTTTCCATGAAAAGATAGCAATTTTCTACGCCAAAAAGTTATGAGCTGAAGTTTCTCACTGAAGAGGTTTAAAATTGAATGTTTCTTCCCAGAAGAGGTTTTCATTTTTATGTACTGGGATCATTATATTATAATTTATTACAATGTGTGGCAAGCAGAGTAATCAGTGAAGCTTGCTCCAGCTCCAGGAGCACATCTTTGCATTGGTAAAATGCTTTTTGCAGATAGATATGCTAAAGACTTTAGCAGATGAATTTTGCTTTTACTTCCCCTAGGACACTGCAATCCTAAAATGGCAAAACCTCTTCCACAACCTCTGATGCTTCTTTATTTGCTGCATGACTTTGTTACTGGAGTGAATCCTGGAGTTCTTGTTTCCACTGAGGGATTTTGCAGGTTTTATTTGGTGTAAATAGAATAGAGCTAAGTAAATATGAAGTGAAACATTCTGTCACCACTCTCACTCTCTTTGGAGGTATATATCAATGTAAACTGGCCTAGATCCATTGATATGAAGGGGCTAATCTCATTTACAGCAGCTAAAGATCTGCCAACTGTCCTTAGTGGAGCTGTATAGATGAAAGTGCAGATAGAACCTTGCTTATTTAGTTCAGATCTCCAGTTCTGCCAGTCCCAGGTATTCAAAAGATGTGAGCCAAACAAGAAGCATGTGATAAGATGAAGGGTAATCAGATTTTAAAAGAGTAGTGATTATTTTTATTACTTATGGGGTTTTGAACTTTTATTGGTAATGATATGTTGTATTTCAGATTCCACTGTTCAGCAGAGATCTAAAAGCTTAATTTCAAAATGAAGGGGCAAATCCCAATGCATTAGATGATTCCAGAAACCAATGTAATAACAAAACCGTTGCTGATATTAGTGGCAATCAAACTGTTACAGTGGGTAGCTGTAGATTTCTTCCATGTCTTTGTTACATCTTTTCTCTTGTTCACTACAGCATTGCCTTCAAGTGAAATACAACCTGGGGTAGTTCATTCTTATTGCAGACTCACTGTCAGTTAATGGCATTAGTAAATCACTGAACAGTGGCCAAATCCCAATGGCCTTATTCCCAGAAACCTCTTAGGTTGACAGAACCTTTGTACAAGTCACTTCAGCGAATTTTGGCCCTGGGTGAAGCCCATAAAAACACTAGCTCACCAGAGAGTGGTGGAAACAGAAAACCCCCCCTCCAACAGGGGTTTCAGTAAATTACAAATCATTAATCGATTGCAAATTGCATACTTAAATCCTCACAGAATTTGTACAGAAAGGAAGAAAGAGGAAAAGAAATGGAAAAGAACACTTTGCTCTTCCTGTGATAGACACATCCACACCAGCAGCTGACTTGGTGGGACAGAGAATGACTTCTCTATTGAGAAGACTGCAGTGTGTGCTGAGAGTGAGCAGCCAGGCAGAGCCCCATGGTACCAAGAACACTGGGAAGGAGCTAAAAAGGCCAAAACCTCCACAGCTCTCTGCAGTTCCCATGCCTCCCAGTGCTCAGGCGTACCCATGCCCTGCTTAGACCCACTGGCTTGTCGCAGACACAGCAGTCACCTATCATCTTCTGAGGGCCAGGTGCTGCAGTCACCTCCATTTTGAGGCCCATGCACAAGGAATTAATATCCCCTTGTCTCCATAGCAGGGGGCTGCCCCTCCAATGCCCATTAGGTGAGTCACATTGCCATGGTGGGGGCAGGAGGCCTCAGGAGCACTCAGGCTGCACAAAGGCTCAAATGGGGAGAACTCAGCAGACACTGGGGTTACAGGCAGAAAAACAGCCTGTTTGGGTCTGTGCTTAATTTTTTTTGTTTTTAACAGCATGTGCTTCTTTTTCTTGTTGCTAATAAACTGGGATTAAGGTTGGTGTCCCTCGTGTGCCTGCAGTTCTCAAGCTTTTAGCTCAGGGATACAGATTGCCTTGTGCCACAAGCACTGCAGTAAATCCCACACCTATAACCCTCAGTCAGTGCTGGGGCACAAATCCGTGGTGCAGAACAACTTGAAACTCCTTATTTAGATTGCCTCTTGCAATGCCTTCTGTTCAGCTAAAAGCAAGCCTTGTGAGAAATAAGAAAAAAGAAAGAAAACAAGAAAAAAATCTTGTTCTCTTCTCCTCTTCTCCAAGCTCCCTCAGCCTTTAATCGTAAGGGAGATGTTCCACTGACTTCAGCATCTTTGTGGCTCTGTACTGGACTCTTTCAAGCAATTCCCTGAGGTCCTTCTTGAACTAAGAGGCCCAGAATTGGACACAGGCCCAGAACTGCCCTCAAAAGGGCAGAGCTGAGTATGAGAAGAACCATACTGACCTACTAACCACACCTCAGGATGCCATTGACCTTCTTGGCCACAAGGGCACATTGCTCATCAGAGTGATAAAAGAAACATAGAGGTGCTAAAACCTTTTTATTCAAACAGGTGAATAACTCAAACACTCCTCCCCACCTAGAGATGCATTATAGTAAGTGGCAGAAAGCTGTGGCATGTTCAGATGTAAATATGCTTCACTGATTGCTTCATAGGGTTAAAGGGCAGATACTTAGATTTCATCTGAGTTCTGCAGATGTCTGGGGAAGGATTTTTTTTAGCCAAAGGGTGTAAGGTCTCACTGCCCCAATAACAAGAAAATGTGTAGAGAGGTGAAGTGCAGCTTGGCAGAGTGGCTGGCTTGGGCAGCTGGCAGGGCTTTCCAGCACTCCACTTTGCTTCATGCACTACAGTGTGCTGTGGTGTGTTTCAGGGGTCTCCAGCATGTTCAAATCTGCAACCAGACATAATCCCTGTTATCACCTTCTAGAAACTGGAAATAGAAAGTTCTCCAACAACTGTGTTCTGCAGCCGTTTGTGTTTTTCATTGCTTAGTGCTCATTTTATAGGTATAGCTTGGCCTTTTCCTGGAGCTCATAACTTACACTTTGCCAAAACAGGGCAAGTGTTCTGCAGTTTTTCAAGAATGTGTGGAAGAATTCTACATTCCCCCATCTTTCCAAAGGGAATCTATCCCAGACGTTGTTTTACCAAGCCATAAAATTAGAACCCTCTAGTAGTGGCACGTTCAGAGTGTAGCTAGGAGGAGCAGGGTAAGCATGCAGTGCATCTCAGCAGGCTCCCAGCTGAAAGCCACACATGGTCCTTGCACACCACAGAGGGTGCAAGCTGAAAGCAAGCAAAACTGGCATACCCAGAAAGACCCAGACAAACAAAAAGGGAATGCTTTTTGCATCGTGGCAGAGTGAATATAGCTGCTGCTCATCTCTTCTGGGCGGGCACATGAACTCACCTCTGGTCTTTCACCTGAGACGACTCTCCGTGGTTAGCACCATGTTTATATTTACATCTCTGTGCCATAAACCCTAAAGGACTATAGAACATTAAAAGAAATATTTGCCACACCATTGACAGCAGTAACTGAGTGAAGAATTGCCAAGTGGGAAATCCAAATTTGCAAACTCAGTATTCTGGGCTGCATGCCAAGACTGTCTGGGCGCTGCAGAGGTGACACATTCAGTCTCCTCACAAGGATGCCAATGTGCCAACTGCATCCCTGGCACAGCATCTTCTTCTGACAAACTTACGGAGAAGAACTGCTACCAAGTCCAGAGGGAGCTGCAAGCTGCTTCCTGAGCTTCCTTGGCAGCAACTCCATTTTCAAGTTGTGACTGTACTTTCTCCTATTTACAAGAACAGTTGTTTTTGATGCATTATGGTATCTGGCAGGATTTTGAAAAGTGCAAAAATGACAGCAGGATGTTGATTTCCAATTATAAGCCAGTAAAATCCAGAGTAATTTCATTTCCCTGAGGAAAAAAAAAAATAGAGAGAAAAGAAAAAAGTAAAAATATATATAATTTACTGCTGCCCTGATATAAGATATTGCCACCAGTGTGGGAGAATCCAAATCCATTTGTTAGCTGCCAAGGAAAAGAGATGATCCTTAAAATATGAAAGTTGTAGGGCTGATCTTTAAAGCTTCCTCTTTTCAAATTGTACTTCATACCTATTTTCTCACGGCTAAACTTCTTTTCTGACTGTCAGTAATTTTTCAAAGCAAATGAGAAGAAAGGAACAAGAAAAATCCTCCAATCTTCCATAGGGCTGCGTGACCTATAACTTGCAAAATCCATTAGAAGACAGATTTTTAGTAACCAAATCGTGTCATTTACAACTGCACAGCAGCCACAAAGAGCATTAGAAATTACAAGTCTGCCACTGCAAGTGACAATGGAAAGGTGTGGGCAGGCTGTCACTGTAAAGGAGGAAAACCAGGAGAGTGATAGAATATATTAGGTAAATAATAGGTAATTTTTTTTTGTTGCTGTTCAAATTTACTTTATCTGATAGCCAAATTAGAACTTACAGATTCATTATTTTTTGGTCTTTCTATGAAAAACAGTAAGACTGTAGAAGATTGTTTTTAAGGTGTGGCATAATGAAAATATTCAATTAAAAACTTTTGGGATTTGAGGTTTTTTTTTCCCCTTCTTTACACACAAAGTAAAAAAAGAAAATGTAAAAGTTTTCTTAACATTTTTAGTTGAAATTCGTCACATCAGTAATTCAGAAATAAAGCTCTGGTTTGATAGTCAGTTGAAAATGTTATCTGCTCTTGATGCTTGAGCAGTGAATGGTGCCCGGGAAACAGGAAATAATGTTGCTGTAGGGGGAAGAGCAAAGACTTTCAGTCAGGTGGTGTGATTTTAGGAGATTACTCTTTCTCTGCAATGAGCAGTTAATTATTTGGAGAAAGGTTGTCCTGTGAAAAATTCTCAGTGTTGTCTACCTAATCTCTAAAACTAGCAGCTCCCATCTCTGACTATATCGAACACATTTTGCAGGAAATCTACTGACAAAATTTTTAGTGATGTTTCTAGACAAAGCAAAACAAAAACAAAGAAAAGCAATTCTGAGGTCTTTTTACAACTCCTCTCCTAACTTTTAAAACCTAAATGACCTATATATCATAAAGACATTCTGGAAAGCAGTTTAATTTTATGAAGTATGTGTAAAATTGTCTCTGAAATGAACATTTCTGCCTTGTATGCGCACCAGTCTGAAGCGGGACAGTGAAGCTCACTAGCTGAGCAATTGCTACTAGAGAAATCAAATGCATAAGAGGAAATGCAGTTAACACAATATTTCACATATGTTAATGCTTGCAGTTCCATCAGTGTCAGCTTTATTTTCTACTTGATATACACCAAAGCTGGCACACAATTTTAACTGATGAAGTAATGTCATTTTTAATTTAAGGAGCCCTATGCCATCCACTTTAACTAGTGATATCATCTTGGCAGTTATCTCATGGGACTTCACGTAAACATAAGTAATGTGCCCTGGACAGTTTGGAGCAGAGTTGTTAAAAATGATATTGGTCATCATGAAGACACTTTTTTTTTCCCTTTGATCTCTTTAAAAACGCCAGACACACTTTATTGTCCTGTCATCTTCAGCTCTTCCTTGTATATTAATATGCTTGGAACATTTCAGTGAACCTAACAGTAGAATAAAGGTCTAAACAAATTAAAGGCAACATTTTGATGTCAGTTGTAGTAGGATAATGAAAAGTAAATGAGATCGTCTGGCAAACTGCAACTTGTTAAATAAAACAGCAGCACGGCTGAGACACAAAGGCACAGGGACAGAGAAAGGGTTTTTGCTGCAGACTGAAAGAGATCCAGGGCACAACCCGGGCTCCAAGTGCCACCACCTTTTAGGAGAAGATTAAATTGATTCTTTAAATTGTGCCCACTCCTCCTTCCTGCCTAGAGTTGAGTGAAATCATCAGCTAATAAAACCTGTCTCCACACCTGCAGCTTCTGCCTCCCCCTGACTTGTAATCTCATTTGTATTCCCTCAGCTGGCTCAGTGCACCAAGCAGCTGAGCTTTCCTCAGCCCTCTGATAGCAGGCCCTACATATTGGCCCTACATATTGGCATCTCTGGTGACAGGGCTGAGGAGCCCTAACGTCACCGCTGCTCGCAGGCAAACTTTTACTACCAGTCACGATGGAGTCATGATGTGCTTTTCCTTATGTAGTCCTTAGGAATGAAGCAAGTAACAAGCCCAGGCTGTTCAGGGATCACACTCTGTACAAGTACAAATATCATCAGGTGCACTTCTTCATCCAAATGCCTAATCAAGGCTGGTTTGCAATGAAGCAAGTTTTGGCTGAGGAAAAAAAAAAGTGCTGTGACTGATGTGTGGATTTTGTCATTTGCTCCAAACTATTTGTCCAGCTAAGAAGGAAAAGAACAGATTTTTTTTTTTCTTTTTTCCTACCACTGATCTGCAAGATGGTGGCATTTTGAACAACATCTACTGCTTAGGGATTTATTTATTATTCTGTGGACATATGTTTGGAGGACAGCATATGGAAATCAAAGTATTGTTCATAAAGGGCTCCAACTGAAAAAAAAAAAGACACTTTTGAATTCGCAGCAGAACTTCACAGTTTGAAAAGAATGCTATGCATTATGTATTGATAACAACACCACACAGACAAAGGAACACAATTTAATAATACAGAATTGTGCTCATGAGATTTCCTCTTCTTTCTTTTTGTTAATTGGTTACTTTAGCTGACATTGTCTGCAAGCATAATGGACGCCATTCTTCCTAATAGTTCCATGTTGCCAGATGATGTCTACAGACATAATGTAGTCCATTTTAATTATTTCATTTTGCTTACATCTTTCAGCATAATGCATTTTCCAAGCAAGCTAGCATTTTTCTTGATTATCTATGTTGTGTTATGGTTTCTAAATTAATTAGGCCTCCTTCTTTCCTGGAAGTTAAAAGTTTCTTCCTTCCATTTATCCACCAGGTATGATTATGTTGAAGTGATTGATGGAGATAATGCTGATGGACACTCACGGGGAAAGTACTGTGGAAAAATTGCTCCCCCTCCTTTAGTGTCTTCAGGCCCAGATCTTTTTATTAAATTTGTTTCCGACTATGAGACACACGGAGCAGGATTTTCTATCCGTTATGAAGTCTTCAAAAGAGGTGAGAAACAATTCTTGGTTATATAGCTCACAACCTGTGATTCTTGCTTGCATCAAAAAAAAAGTTCACCATTGTTCTTTGGAATGGAGAGAATGCAGGGAAACGCTTGAAAGAAAATGTTACTGCCCTTGTCGTTCCGAGGTGGTGCATGCATTCAGTGAGTGTAAATCATTAATCCAATGGGTCAGCTGCATCTGAGGATTGCCTCCTTCGGGTGTAACATGATAGTCTTCATCAGCTGTGTGCTTCAACCATATTAAAACCATTAGCTTTTTTTTTTCTGATAATAATTAGTGCATGATTTACAATGTTACTGCCTTAACAGTAAGCTTCTGAGTCCCTGACTTATTTTGCTTAATGTGTTGCTTTGCATTCCCAAGAGATGGCTGTAGGCCTGGAAAGGACCAGAGTACACATGGGCAGCAGATGATGTTGCTGTTGCATTCACAAATCATGTTTGGGAGTGTAAGGAGAGGAGAAGCTCACACTGTTCACAGCCATGACCCACTGGATGCCAGGAGTTCAGTGCCAATGAGGACAGATAACTGTACAGGGTACAAAGAAAACCCAGAGAAACTGTCCTAGATTAACCAGACCTATAGACAGTCTCTCTTTGGTCAGTAGCTAGAAGGGCAGTAAAATCATTTTTTCTGGCATGCTTCCTCCCTGTTGTTGGATGGAGAGAAATAATTCCTATATTCCATGCCCAGAGAACACAGGGCCAAAATTCATAATACATAAAAAGACTACACCTAACTTTATAGAAAAAATACCTTGACTTCAGCATCATTGTTTAGGGCCACAGTCACAAAAGCGGCTCAAAACTCAATTTCCAGTGCGCAGGACTCCCAGACAGTGCCTCACTTTCAGAAGCAGTTCAAGTCCTTTTCAGGCACCTAAAGCAGAGCCAGGTTTTCAGCTGCCTTCAGCACACGCTCTTGGTGGCAGCTGTACTGTTAATGAGGAGAAGCACAGTAGTGAAGTCTCTTTCTATTGAATGCTACTGCTGCTCTGCACAGTGCTAATTGGGGCCACAGACCTCTTGCTCACCATCTTCCCTGCCTGTAAATCCACTCTTGGCTCCCAGAAATTCTTGTGGTGACCTTCAGGGTCACAGTTTTTGAAAGAATTTAGCATCCAGATGACACCAAGATTTCCTGGAAAAATATCTCTATTTATTTTGGTGTCTCTAGGAGGCTAACCTCTTGAAACTGTACCCTAAAGTTTCTTGGTGCTTACATATACACAACCAACAAGGCTGAAAGACTAGAATTAGTGAAAGAATGACATCTATTTTAACAATTGACCATTTTCAAGCAAAAAAACTTTTATTTATTTCCTAGGATTTTAGTAGCAACTCAGACCTCTGACAGGAACGTCGCGTTTATTTCCTTGTGTGGTCATTTACATCCCTCAGTGACATACATTAACCATGTTAAGGTGGCATTATGAATGCGATTTTACACCTACAGAAGTCAAGAAACTCAAAATGATGGCTCCCAGAGCTTCTTTAACTCCAGTTCATTCCACATAAGCTGTATATTAAGACAGGAAAGTTATCACCAGGTACAGTGTCAGAAAATGCTGTGTGCACACAAAGGATACAAGTTACAGCTGCTGGGGGAACACAGTCCCTTCTAACTTTTGAGTTGATGCACATCTGCTGTTCCAAATTTACATGTTAATATCTCTACCAAATAAAGCTGATCACCCTGTTAGGTGGGTGAGCTCAGTTGCCTGCACCAGACTAATTAATCTTTCCCTTTAGCATATTCACAACACAGTGTATCATTTCCTAGGTATGAGAAGTATTGAAATCATCCCAAGCCCAAGGTCCTGTGGTGCTCAGCTGAAGGCTGAGCTGCATTCCAGCACACAGTATGGTTTTGGCCATTATTGTGCAAGCATCCTTAGTTTATCCACCTCAGAAGTTCTGTTGGGTCTCTGCTAGAACCATTCCTGCCATTTTTCCATGAAAACTGCCTTATGGAGTTTCTCATAGCCTCAGTGTTAATTTAGTTCCTGGAGCTTCTTCTCACTGTCAGTGAAGGGTCAAAATCTGTGGAGGGCATTTTAGTGAGGCAGCTCTTCTGAAAACAGTTTTTGTTTCTCACACCAGATTGACTCAAGCATGTTTAAAATAAAGCAAGCTGGTACTGAGATACCATGTGTGAGAGTAAGGAGCCTGATGAGCATGCACTCACGGAGCCAGGATCTGGCTGCATTTAATAAAGCAGTAATGATCGTGCCTCACATTTTATATTGCATCTTCTATCAGATTTCAGGAGGAGTACAGAGCACTTTATGCCATGAATGGCATAGCAAAGCTATTTTATCCTGGAACAGCAGCTACCAGTGGGAGTGAGGAGCAACAACTAGAATACAACCCTCCCATACATGACAAGGAGACAAGGAAATGACAGGGAGAGAAGAGAAATATCCAACTAATGTGTAAGGGGGTGATTTAATTATAGGCCAAATGTAATTTCCCAAATTGGAATGGGTCAGGTTACATGAGCATTAATATCTACGTCTTCCAAAATATGCCATGAAGTGTTCTGAATATTGATGTGATAGCTCAAGCATTTCCTGTCAGTGTCTGCTGAAGGGCAAAACCACCTGACTGACTAAATTCATTCAGACCTTTCTCTTGCATGCTGAATTTAGCTGGGAGGTGGCCAAATCTGTGGGGGGTAATATGTTTGGCACATTCACAAGGAAAACATTTTCTATGGTGAAGTAGGAGTACTCATATATGCAACAAGCTAGACTGTTTTCCCTCAATGATCTGTGTAAAGCACTGGAAATCTTCTAGGGCTGCTGACTACAGTCTCTTAAGGGTGCTGGGCATCCTCATCCAAATTGAGACCTCACACATGCTCATCCTCCAGCACAGACCTGCCCGTTGCAACCAAACTGTGTTACCTTGTGTCCCTCCTACACTCCATGTCCAAAGACATTCACTGAGTCATCCTACTCAAACTGCTCAGGTCAAGCTGCTATCCACCAATGCCCTAAATCCTGCAAATCACTTTCCATTAAATTTGTAGTGTTAAAAGTCAGAGAGCTATCTATGCTGACCTTGTGGGGGAGGATGTGCCTGCAGCTGCCTTTTGAGCACACCTGCAGATGTGGGATCCACAGAGAAGATGCCTGAGGGACCTAAATAAAGGAGAAATGCAATCTGTCAACAAAAGAGGGACTCCAGTTTTAGTCCCCCATATTCAAAAATGCAAATCCAGGCCTTGCATTTTACTGCCACTTTCCTGCTTCAGCACCCTTCGGAACATCCCCTTGTGCCATGGTGGGGACAGAGGGGAAAGCTGGTGTGTCAACATTGACATTAGATGACTTCTAGCAGCACTGCCTGTAATCACACAGTTTATCATGCCTGCACTAACAGCAACATTTTACTGGTGCACCTGTGTCAACACCACTCAGAATGAGTCACTCACCCTTGGTACATGTACGAATTACCTTTCACATTTAGTTTGTCAAGGAGACATAGGTCACATCTGGCAGAGTTACTGAGTCAGTGCTCCAGGAATCTGAGACCACTACTCCCTCTACTGAATTCGCTCACCCGCTTTCGCGAAAAAAATCCTGTTTTGCCAATAAAAACCTGTCAGCTGTAAGATTTAAAGATTTGAGCTTGAAGGGGCTATAATTATTTCTCTAGGGCTCTGTTGAGATTTCTGCAGCTTACACTTTCATTGTTCCCACGTGACGTTGTATTTGTCACAGTCGTTTCTAGAGCTCGTGCAAGTTTCCCTATTGTTCCATACAAACTGAAAACTGGAGACCAGGCAGTATGTGCGAATTGTGCTTTAAAGCCTGGCTATCAAGAACAAGAACAAGGTGGCTGAATGATTAATGCAATGATTAAAATGAGGTGTTTCATTGAAAAGCCACCTTTGGTGCTGGAGAGGCAACAGGGCCTAATTTGTTTTCCAGCTAGCTACTTTGCTTAGTAGCACTGCATTAATCCAGGTGATTTTCCTCTTTCTCTTACAGGACCTGAATGTTCCAGAAACTTTACTTCATCAAGTGGAGTGATAAAGTCCCCTGGATTCCCTGAAAAATATCCAAATAGCCTTGAATGCACTTATATTATCTTTGCACCAAAGATGTCAGAGATTATACTGGAATTTGAAAGCTTTGAGCTAGAACCTGACTCAAATACTCCAGGCGGAGCGTTCTGTCGCTATGACCGATTGGAGATCTGGGATGGATTCCCTGATGGTAAGAGAAAAATGGGCTGTGATATGCAAAACCATTATTCTACAGAGGCATTTTCTAATTTTTTTAAATGTCATAGTGGAGAGGACCTTGCTTGATCTATGTGAAGTGAGTTGAATTAAAGAGAAACGTGGGCAATGCTCTGCAAATTCATTCAGTGGAATGTATCACATTGTGAATGAATTTATTTAATCTGTTTCATTTTGAATGTTTTACTTGGAAGAAATCTCTCTTTTTAGAGGGCATGAGGGTTGGACCTCTTATGCTACAATAAATTAACTATGACCTCTTATAATGGGTCCCCAAACTTTCACAACTAACACACGAGTGTGGTCCAGAAATTGCCAACAACTTGCAAAACTAGACTTTGGGTACTCCTATTCGTGGAGGATCTGGGTCAAAGCAGAGAATTTCTTTGCCAGAGAAAACGTCCATGTAGCTGAAATTATAGTGACTAAATTATTACCCAGATCTGCAAATAGCCATTGAGTTACTCATTCAGGTGGCTTCAGTGACAGGGAATTGCAGGGTTCCTCCCTTACAGTGCTCTCTCTTTGAGCAGGATAAGTAAATTCAAAGGTTTTACCTTAATTTGTTAATTTATAATCTCTGATCAGCTGGGCACATTTGTGGGGGTGAGTGGATTGGATACCCTTCTGGAACTTACTTCTCTGCCATCTCAGTAATTTTCCACTTAGTTGTTGAACACACTTGACCTTGTGCAAATTCACTAAGTGCATAGCTAGATATTAGCTAAGCAAGCCCTCATTTCACCCCATGCCCAATCTCATGTGCCTCTTTTACAGTACAACTGATGAACAAAATAGCTGCATGATTTCTCTGGCCTTTTTATATATGGCAGTGGGTCCACAAGACCCAAGCCCCCTCTAGGTAGGGCAGCCACGTACCAGTGCTCCAAGGTTCCCAGCTCACTAGCTCAACCCTGCAGCTCCAACCTAAAAGGGACAGTTCAAGCTGAATGCTGACCTTCAGGGTGCCCAAAAGCCTATGTGAATTCTGCAATCAGCTATGAAAACCTGATGTTTTTTTCAATGTTTCTGTGTATGGCATAAGATGAAAAAGAGAAGCATCTTGAAGCTGTCCCTTTTCCTTCTTAATTTTATAACTTGTAGCAAAAATCCAACAACTGAAGATTTATGTTGTTTGTGCTGGGCACTAATTACAGCTATTTCTGATTTCCACTGGTGTGATAACCCATATTAATAGATACTTTCTTTGCTTTTATGAACAGCAGTGGCAATTTCTACAAACTGCTAATCCTACATTAATATTTCATTTAAGTAGAAACATACGACTTGGGAAACATTTTAATAACACATTTAGACTGGCTTGTTTTCCTAGCTAAATCCCCAATATAACTTTAATTAAAGCTTTTATTGATGCTGCAGTTGATAGGTATATGCTCTTTAACATGTATTTGGGGTGTTTTTTTCCTTTTTGTTTTATGCTTAATGGGTTCATCGTGGCTCTTTTCAATCCACTCCAATAAATACTGAAGAAAGAGCCATAACAGTAGCTGAAAGACTATTTAGTATTTAATGCCTCAGTTAGGAGAACAATATTGTAACACCACAATAATGATGTCTGGAACATTTAATAATAGGTTTAGTTGTATATAGGCCAAATCTGTCCAAGCTGAATTCCTGTAGAACTTGCATTTAAACTGACATGTGAAAAGATGATCCAATCAATCAAATTATGTGTAATATTACCAAAAAGAAATGCATTCTTGTTTGTGTCAGAGGGTTTCAAAATGGTAATTTCCTGGTTCAAGAAAGTGGCTGAGCCATACTGAAGAGCAATTAACAACAGGCATTAGCATCTTTCCAATTCCCCCACCAACTGTCTCAACCTAAAATGATCCTGACATGCAGTAAGAGTGTTTACATGTTTGTAAATATTCAACTGACTTTGCAGACTGGAGGGAAATGTTTCCTTCGATACAAACTGTTGGAGGCTGCAGTGGTTGTAGGGAAAGGTTTGCTGCAGCAATGTGCTGTAGGACTGTGCTCAGGCAGCAATCACTCTTCTTTAACTTAATGCTACAAAAGCAAACAGGATGTGATTGGCTCTCTATAAATGCATCACAAGACGAATCCCTGAGAGGGGGGAAGAAATATTTTAACTGAACTGCAAAGCCAACACAGGAAACCACTGCTATGACCCAGCCATAAACTGAAGATATAAGTTAAAAGTTTGTAGGTATCAAAACCAGAGTATCCAGGTAATCTTGGGAAGGAAGCAAAGATTGAGAAAGGAAGGTAAAATAAGTCTAATTTGCATTCTCATACAGTATTAAATTTCTGGAAAATATTTGACAGTGTAGTTCATTTTGCTGAAAGGTTCTTCACCCGGGGTGAGTCTTTCATCTTCCAGCCATTTGTACGTTTCCCTTTCATCTATGAAAAGGTAGTTTGAAGCTACATCTATGCTATGAAGTAAAACAGGGACAAGAAATGGTTGTGGGTACTTCTTAACTGCAGACATATTCCCTTTCACAGCTTTAGCCTGTGTCAGTTTGCACTTTCCCAAATAGTTCGTAAGTATTCGTTGGAGGACAGTCAAAGGCAGGAGTCCTTCCCAACAGGCACATTAGATGTGACCATCCTGCTTCAGAAGGAAGAATCCTATGGGAACAAGCTGTGTTACACTTAGTCTGGTCCTGGAAACAGTCCCTGGCCACTGGTTACAGGTCCAGAGGGTGGTCCCTGGTCTGCTCTATGTAGTGATACAGACATAATCATGAAACAAGAGAAGCTGTTTTGCTTTGTTGTACTGCACTGCTGCTCACATGCCCCGTTCCATTAGAGGTTAAAGCTGCTATTGCACTACACTGACAAAAACATGAAGTAGAAGGGGCTTTAAAAGTTTAGAAAAAGTGTATATCCTTCAGCTCAAATCCCTTGATTTGAGCAACACAGCAACACAGTTGACCAGCAACACAGTTGTGGTTTGCCAGGATGATGGCAGTATTTTAATAGGACACAGAGAACAGTTTCATGGTAAATAGTTGTGGCCACAGGCACAGAATTAGATGGACACAGCCCCCTGAGTATGCTGCTTTCACCCAGCCCTGGAAAGCAGGCATCAATGTTTGGAGCCAAGCACTGTCAGTCCCTCTGCTCTCAGCAGAAGGCAGCACCCCACTCTGATCTGTATCAGAAGTTAGAGCAGAAACCAAACATAAGTGGAAAATGTTTTCACTGTAGAATTTTATCAGCTACAATCAGTAGGAAATAAATGTGCTCTTTTCTACGATTGTGGTTCTTTTTTTCCTTCCTCCCCTACCAAAGGGGGCGGGAATTCTCTTAAACAAATTTTCACAATGATATGTAAAAGGGCATGTCAAAATGAGTCCTCTACCATTTACATTTTGCTTTTATCTAATTACTGGTTTTTTTCTAATGGAAAACAATTTTCTGCTAGACAGTTTGCCAGTAGCTGTAGCAGTCTTTCACAAAGATGTTAATCCTGAAATGGTCTGTCACAGGCATGGAGTCCTCAGCCTACTTCCTTGTCCTTTTGGTGGATTGAATCTGGCAAGTGCTCAGTGTGTCTTGATTCTGCAAACTATGTGCTTATCTTTGAAGCCTGTGAGCAGTTAGATTGACTTCAAAAGGAATTCAGTAAGGACACTTAATGGGTCTGAAGTTAAACAGTAGTATAAGTGTTTTTCTGCTTCAAGAGTGGAATGGTAGGCATTCGTGAATGCCTCAAACCTGGCATTTTGTTTCTGCATCGCTGCATGCCAAGGGCACTCTTTGGTCTCTTCTTTGAAACAAAGCAATGAGTGAAACAACGCCTCTTGGAGAATATTCATGTTGCAAATATTGTGCAGAGAAGAGACTGTGGTTTGACAGAGGTAGCAGGTGGAGTTAGAGAGTGAGTAGATCACACAGAATAGAACTGTGTGATTTTGCATGAATAAATTAAGCAGCAAAAATATCTTTGCCCAAGGCACAAATATACCTTAGCCAGCCTTGGCTGAGAAGAGTCCATTGATGACTTTAAAGAAAAATAGCCCACTCAAAATGAGGACTACCTGAAGCCATGAACTGCACATATTTGTCATGCAGCTCTCTTTGAAGCTCGATAGACCAGGGGCTCAAAAGTAATTTAAAGAAGTTTACATATGGTTTGAGAACCACAGGCTAAGCACTGCTGCTTCAGTCAATACCACAAGAGCTTCCACTGAATTATAGAGCAAAACAAAACACTTTCCTTCAGCCATTAACATCAGCACAAATGAAGGTTGCTATTAATCTAAGTGAGTTTCTCTTCTGTTGTGATTGCCTTCTATGCTCTTGTGAGAAGCTATTAAGATGTATAGGAGCACACACAAGTACTGTCCACAGCACATCAACGTACTTTTAAAATCCAGCTTTATAAATTCAGTAAAATGGCTAGTTAACATTTCTTCTAAAAATTTAGAAGTTCAAGGGCAATGAAGCTGGTGGGGGGCCTGGAGCACAGCCCTGTGAGGAGAGGCTGAGGGAGCTGGGGGTGTGCAGTCTGGAAAAGAGGAGGCTCAGGGCAGACCTAATTGCTGTCTACAACTACCCTAAAGGAAGTTGTAGCCAGGTGGGGTTGGGCTCTTCTCCCAGGCGACCAGCAACAGAACAAGGGGACACAGCCTCAAGTTGTGCCAGGGGAGGTCTAGGCTGGATGTTAGGAGGAAGTTCTTGCCAGAGAGAGTGATTGGCATTGGAATGGGCTGCCCAGGGAGGTGGTAGAGTCACCGTCCCTGGAGGTGTTCGAGAAAAGCCTGCCATGGTCTGGTTGATTGGTTAGGGCTGGGTGATAGGTTGGACTGGATGAGCTTGGAGGGCTCTTCCAACCTGCTTGATTCTACGATTCTATGATTTTTCCTTGCTTGTGTTTTATTAGGGTTTTTTAAACTGAATTTCATCTGGCTCAGCAAATGTATATCTCAATATGTCTCAAAAATTCCTGATATGAATATTCTTTGTCCAGAAGGGCAAACAGTGGGAAATAAAATCAGGGTTATTAAGAATGAAATTCCTATTTAAACTGCTAGCCATATTCTACATGTTTCATACTCAGATCTATTTGTTAACTTCCAAACATATGTATTAAGAATCATCAAGTTCAAGAGTTAGACTCTGGATTTTGGGAAAAGTAGATTTCTTATTTGCCTCTGGAAATCATAGAATCATAGAATGATAAAGTTGGAAGTGACCTCAAAGATCATCCAGTTCCAACCCCCTGCCCCAGGCGGGGACACCTCCCACTAGAACAGGTCCCTCAAGGACTCGTCCAACCTGGTCTTGAACACCTCCAGGGAGGGAGCAGCCACAACCTCCCTGGGCAACCTGTGCCAGTGTCTCACCACCCTCACTGTAAACAACTTCCTCCTAACATCCAGTTTCAATCTCCCCTCTGCCACTTCAAACCCCTTGCCCCTTGTCCTGGTCCTGTCACTGCAAGACCTTATAAATAGTCCCTCCCCAGCCTTCCTGTAGGCCCCTTTGAGATCCTGGAAGGCTACTCTAAGGTCTCCTGGAAGCCTTCTCTTCTCCAGGCTGCAGAGCCCCAACTCTCTCAACCTGTCCTCACAGCAGAGCTGCTGCAGCCCTCTGAGCATCTTCATGGCCTCCTCTGGACCCGTTCCAACAGTTTCATGTCCTTCCTGTGCTGGGGGCTCCAGAACTGTACACAGTATTAATTTTCATTATTATTATTATTATTATTACTCCATTTTCCACTGTATCATACTATGCATATTGAAAGAGGAGCCAAGGCCCTAGAAATTGCTGCAACAGGGACAGTCAAATGAATTCCCCTGCTCACTGAAGTGCCTTTGCCCTGTGGGTGGTGTGGAAGTGTCCTTGAGCAAGGGCATTTCCGAGTGTCTCCTCCTTGGAGCAGAGCTTCCAGGGGGATGCTGGCAAAGCGAGGCAGTGGCCTACAGACAGAGGGTGCAGAGAGCTTCCGGGGCCTGAAGACCTTTGAATACTTTAAACCCTAAGATTCCCACTTGCAACTGTGTATGATCTATTATGAAAGCACATCTGGGTTGTTGAGGAAGTGTCAGGAAGATGGGTTAAAAAAGAGCTGCAGCTGGTGAAAAGAAGGCTCCAGGGAGACTTAATAGCAGCCTGCCAGTACCTGAAGCGGCCTGTAAGAAGGCTGCAGAGGGACTGCTTCCAAAGGCCTGCAGTGACAAGGGACAATGGTTGGAAATGAGAGAACAGGAGCTTTAGATTGGGTGCTAGGAAGAAGTTCTGCACCATCAAGGTGCTGGAACACTGAGACAGGTTTCCCAGGGAGGTGGTTGAGGCCCTGTCCCTGGACCTATTCAAGCTCAGGCTCTGAGCAAGCTGATCTAGTGAGGATGTCCCTGCTGACTGCAGAGGGCTTTGGAAGTCCCTTCCAACCCAAACTGTTCTATGATTCTATGATGGCCTCCCTAAGCAGGCAGCAGTATCCTCCCATGAATGGTTGCTCAGAGGGTGTTCCCACACAGCATTTATTTGATGTGCTGACACCTGAAACATCTGAACAGTTGTTTGTTGTTCAAAAGTTTTCAAAACTGGAATGGAAAAAAACCCTTCCAGTATCTGAAGGGGGCCTACAGGAAGTCTGAGGAGGGACTATTGACAAGGTCTTGCAATGACAGGACAAGGGGCAATGGGTTTGAACTGGCAGAGGGGAGATTGAAACTGGATGTTAGGAAGAAGTTCTTTGCAGTGAGGGTGGTGAGACACTGGCATAGGTTGCCCAGGGAGGTTGGGGAGCACAGAATCACCCAACGTGATCAAAGATCACGTTGGGTGATTCTGTGCTCCCCAACCTCCCTGGAGGTGTTCAAGACCAGGTTGGACAAGGCCTTGAGTGACCTGTACTAGTGGGAGGTGTCCCTGCCTATGGCAGGGGGTTGGAACTGAATGATCTTTGAGCTCCCTTCCAACCTTACAAAGAACAACATCTCTATTTCACTTCAGATCAATACCATGCTATCTCAATAGACTGAGGTTTACATGTTGTGGCAAATAGTTCCATACCTCTTTGTGTCATACTCTGCAGGTTTGGGGGCCTTGCATCTATATAGCCAGCAAAGGGAACAGCACTGTGATAACAGGGCTGATCTGTGCAAGACTGACAGGAGGAGTCCCTCAATATGCTTTAAAAATTATAAACCACTGAGTCATGAGGAATCTGAAAGCCTGTCTGCTTTAAACAAAGTTGTCTTCTGTTTGTCGTTTCAAAGAGGCTTCCTCACAGGAAATGGGAGGAAGAAGGCTCAGAATGCCATAACATGGTGGCCTTACCCTCCTTGTTTTCTTGCAGTTCAGAGGAGCATTGGCAGCTATAATGTTGAAAGCCACCACAGGAAAGGGAAAGATCATAGTTGTTTGCATGTGGAAAAAGCCAAAAGCATGTAGAAAAGCCAACAAAAGCATGTAGAAAAGCCAACAACAAACCTGCAGAACTCGTAGTGGGGACTTTATTTTGTATGTTTATGAAGCCACTAATGGCAGCAGTCTAAAACAACTTCCTCATTCCAAATAGCAAAACTGTAAAGCTTTAATCATTCCTAGGCAGAGGAAGAATTCAACTCATATCCTCTATAGGGTATTTCATTCTACCAATACTGCACCAAATATTCTTGATGGAAGAGGGCTGAACTGGCAGGTAGTTTAAATGCCATGGGATTGCCAAGGCAACTGAAGACTAACTGTGGCCAGAATACAGATAGAAAAGCACATATTGGCAACAAGAGCTGCAACATCTGAGCTCTCTCTTTCTGGCAACTCTAGGACCTTACAGAAATGTGTAGCTTACATAATAAAACTTATTTCAAGCTGGAACTGTTTTGCTGGTTGGAAGATGCCAATAAATTACTACGAAATCCTGTTAGCTGAAGATTTTCTGTGAGCCGTGAATAATTATGGTATATAAACATTTTATATTTTAAACTGCAAGTGCAATGGACTTCCTA
Source organism: Ramphastos sulfuratus (assembly GCA_013399055.1). Taxonomy (NCBI): domain Eukaryota; kingdom Metazoa; phylum Chordata; class Aves; order Piciformes; family Ramphastidae; genus Ramphastos; species Ramphastos sulfuratus. Next base: position 406,762 of record WBNM01018688.1, on the reverse strand, counting down.
AAGAAATAACAAGGTGTGAATTTAAAGCCTGGAAAGCCAGTGGTGTATGCATTAGGATGATGTCTCACAATTCTTTTCATGATTGACTCCATGGATGGTTTTTAGCATTATCTCCTCTTGTTGTTGGTAAGCACAGATGTACCACTATTCAACAGCCTGGGGACCTATCTGTAGGGAATGCTCAAGCGCTAGAAGGCCACATATGTTGGTTGTGAATTGAGTAGCTTAATTAAGGGAAGAGATTATCTCACTGCACAGGAAATCCATAAAAACATTCAGAACTGTTTTATAGATCATTAACAATGAGAGAGATCATGTATGTGTGTGTGTGCTGTGTGTGTTTCTTCAGATGCACTGAAGAAATCTTTGCTCATTTGAAAGGATTCAGATTTTCCTCCTGGATTCTTTGACGGTATTCTTTAATATCGAGCATATGGGCACGAAAGATCTGAGAGGGTGTGCTGAAAGCCTAAGCAGAAGTGGGTGAAGAGTCATTGGTCATAGCCTTCATATGAGTGCAAAAACATTTTTCAAAATTCACTGTATAATTAGTAAGATTTTCTCAATATTGAACAAAAAAAAAAAACATAACAGAAGATGTTGTTTAAACTCATGTTTTAGTAGACTGAATGGGCAAATCAAACCATTCAGATGTCCTTGCCATAAATATGTGCTCCAATAACACTTGGGACAATACTCTGGGTGTTCTGTACATGTAATTTAGTGTATTGTTGCCCTCTCTGCACATTTTCAAGGACACTTTTTGAACTCTCTTTCTTTACATTTTCAATAAATTTATAGAGTGCTATCTGGAACGCTTTAGAAGGCGGATTACTAGAGCAGGGTAAACAATTTATTCTTCATTACTAAGTTATTGATGAGAGTGTGATTTTGAACTGCTGTAGAGGTTTCATTGTTACCTGCTGGGGGACTGTGTTTGCAGGCTATTGTGCTGGCACCTATTGTTGGAGCAGAACTGGTAGTTTACTATTATATGGTGTCTCTTTGCAGTTGGTCCACACATAGGGCGCTATTGTGGGCAGAACAACCCAGGACGTGTCCGGTCTTCAACAGGGATTCTTTCCATGGTATTTTACACTGACAGTGCAATAGCAAAAGAGGGATTCTCAGCAAACTACAGCGTGTCACAAAGCAGTGTATCAGAAGGTCAGTATTTATCTCTCCTGCAGAGCTCTTTGGAAAATAGTCTCTGTTATGCCTTTTTGCACACCAGGTATTGCAAACTTTGAAGCAACCTCAAATAAATGAAATTATAGGGAATGGTTAGTTCTGATTTTTGTTTTTTTTCCAAGAACAGCTGCCCTTTGAAAAGCAGTCCAAGAGGCAGAGTTTTCCTTAACAGTTTTATTCTGCAGCATTGCCAGGAAGTTGGGATAATTATTGTGAAAAACTGTGCTGACCAAGGAAATGCAGGAATGCAGAGCCACTGAACACTTGCATTAAAACAACAAAATGAGAACAATGAATGCACTATCCAAAGCCTTTTTTTTATTATATGGAACAAGCTTTGATGATCAATTTCTTGAATAAAAAGAACTCATTTAATATGTGTGCTCTTGTAAACCGCTTCATAAGTTATCTAAGCTTTGTTCTATGTCTCTTTTGGTTTGTTGCCTCGTTTTCCTGCTTACCCTTTGGACAGAGAAAGAAGCAAAGTAAGGAAGATGCAGGAAAATAATAGGCTGTGTTGCACCATATCCTTGCAGATTTCCTTGCTCTACTTGATGATAAAATACACACTTTAAATCAAACTCTCTGTAGCTTACTGGGTTTAAGATTCATTCAGCTTTGAAGTACTTGTTTAGTCAAAGAAAGAACAAAAGGAAAATGAGTACACTGAGATTATCCATGTTACTCCCCACCTGTCCTGTGCTGGCTGGCTGTCTATCTATCCACCTATTTGTCTGTCTGTCTATCTATCCATCTGTTTGTCTGTCTATTTGTCTATCTGTCTGTCTATCCATCTATTTGTCTGTCTGTCTATCTGTCTATTTGTCTATCTATCTATCCATCTATTCATCAATTTGTCTGTTTGTCTATCTACCTGTCTATCTGTTTATTTGTCTCTCTGTCTGTCTATCCATCTATTTGTCTATCTATTTATCTATCTATCCATCTATTCATCTATTTGTCTGTCTGTCTATCTGCCTGTCTATCCATCTATTTGTCTATCTATTTATCTATGTATATGTCTATCTATCTATCTATGTATCTGTCTGTCTATCTGTCTATGTATCTGTCTATCTATTTATCTGTCTGTCTATCTATCAGCCTTTGAACTCAATATAGTGACTGGGATGTCAATTGATTCTAAATGACCTAGTTAGATTTTGTGTCAGCAAAAAAAGTGATTGGATGGAGATGATAAACTCATTTAAAATCCAGCATGTTAGGGAAGAGGTGATAGTTCCCTTAGGTCAATAATCTTCTGACCTGGATTCAAATTTTGCTAACCTGTTTCTTTCTAGTGTCCAGGACCCAAACAGAATGGATAGAACTTTAATTATATTTTAAAAACATTTCCTAGTTTTTGTGCTGGAGTAAGTAGTTTTAAAGGCAAATTATTTTATACAGTTGTGTGGTTTGTCTTTCCTTGTTCCATGCATAATTATGAGGTGAATATTAATTGGTTTGTAGTATGAATCCATGGAAGTGCCTCTACTACCCTAGAAAAGAAAATTCTATTGTCCTACATTGAAATGGATACAACACTGGGCTAAAAATATTTGTATGGCATTATTATTACAAGAATTGTCATGGCAACATAAATGACAGTATTAAGAATGACACCATAAGCCCAGTACTGCCTCACTTAAAGTTGCTAAAGAATTCAAAGTCACATAAAAATATATTCTTTAGATATTCATATTCAAAGCAGGAAAACGTTCTCATTATTCAAAGTCTAAATAAAAAAGCTGACCATAATGACAATGGTAATTTATTTTTCTTCAGATTTCCAGTGCATGGAACCACTGGGTATGGAATCAGGAGAAATTCACTCTGATCAGATCACTGTCTCCTCCCAGTACAGCGCTATCTGGTCTTCAGAAAGGTCCCGCTTAAATTACCCTGAGAACGGATGGACCCCAGGGGAAGATTCTATCAGAGAATGGATACAGGTAAAAAGACAACAATTTAAAGATATTATTAATAATACTCTGTGGAATTTATTGAATGTGGAGAATGTAAAAGAAAGGAAGAGGGGGGGGGAAAGAATACCAAACAAACCATAGTACAGTACTTCTGCATAATCTAAGAATCAGTGGGAAGTGAACAGCTCACGTCTCCTATTAGATACACAAAAAAGGCTGGCTCCCAAAGGTATAAAAAAAAGAAAAGGTCAGGAAGATTAATTCTTCTGTTTCCCAAGTCTATTGTTTTTTCAGTCTTCTGGGCACAAATAACAGTGATTTTGGGTTTAGTGGAAAAGTCAATATTAGTTTAACATGCACTTAAAGTGTCCCGGTAAACTGAGCATGTGCTATGTCTCTAGCTGATTACAGTCAAGCATTAATATAAGCATGGTGTTTTCATGCACTCAGGTTTCACCTCAAAAGACCTATGTCCCTTCTAGAATATGTTACACATGAAATGAGTTCAGTGGTCTCTGGCCTGTGGCTATTCTTCCACATCCTTAAACACAATTCTTAGTAGAAGTGGCTGCCTCAGCTTTGCTCTGTGAGTACAGGAGAAATGGTGTAAACGTTCGTCACCGCAAAGAGACTCCTTGAGTGCAGGCAGTCTGCTTGGGCTTCTTGTCTGCTGTTTGTTATCAGGTGCATAGCTGATTCCTGAACTGTTAAAATTATTCACATTAATTACTGCATGCAAATAATCTATACTAGCAGGCAAGCATTAATATCATGAGGTAAAAAACCCCATTGATTGCTCTTAGTTTTAGGTTGACTTACACCTCTTAGTTGTCTCCTAAGTTCTGTTTCTGTTGGCAAAAGGTAACAGAAAAGCTTGAGCATATTACATCAATATCACTAATATTGAAATGTTGTTCCTATATTTGAAATATTCCTCCTGCTTCTGTTGTTTTCTCTAGGAAATGACTAAGTGACATATAAAAACAATGCCTTATTAGCCATCCGTACCAATGTTCACATTGGTGTTTCCTGTGAGGTTTGCTGTCTGCAAGAAAGCTTAAAAAACATGTTGAGTAGTAGTTAGTAAAGGGAAGAAAGAGGGGGAAACCTTTCATTTCTGGTCCTTGGCACACAATGGGACTCTCAGGTATCCTGCTTAGGGGCCCTATAAATCCTGAGTTCTTGCCAACTTGGTAATCATGCATGATGGACCTAATCAGACTTCAGAGTTGCAAACAAAATCTGTTGATCCTTTCTCCTTACTTAATAAATGTTAAAATCTCCTCGGCCTTATCTAAGTTCAAGGCTTGTTATTAATCATTGCCACTTGCAATCTATAGAATGCACATGGAAAAAGGGTGGAATGAATCAGAACCAAGTTCCATCTGTTTTAGTTGGTCAGAAGGCTGCCACTTTTTCTTTATTTCCTTCTTTTCTGCTGTCACTTACTCATTTAGGACTGGGTAATCAAAACAAGAGAGCTAGTCAAATCTCATTCATGTGTTCTGTGTCCTTATTAATTTTATTAAGTTATGATGAATACATATATATATATGTAAATATCTTAATCCTTTTACTTAGAATGAGATCTTTCTGAGAAAAAGTTTCAAAGGACTTTTTTTTAACCATTAACTTTTTAATAGCAAACACATAGCAGAATCTGAGCTACTCTAGGGTTTATGTTTAAAACAGCTCAGGGTACCTCAGGCCTCCTGAACATGAATTTTTCAGCCTTCTTTGCCTTCTGCCATAAACCAAGGTGCTCAGGGGCTGAAAGAACCACCAAGCATAATTTTTAGCAGCTTTACACTGCCTCCAGCTACCACATCAGCCAAGAAGCTGATGCTTATTTGTATGCTGTACTGATCACACCACAGCTCTCACCTACTTCACCTAGCTCCTGCTTTGGAAAAGGCAGCACGAACCATTTCCCTGAGCAGTCAGGCCCTAGGGTATCTCCTCCACTGCCCAGGGTCCACATGCAGGGACCTGCAACCCTGAGGAAGACTTCACAATGGAGAACTAGGCTGAAGCAGCCTTTGCTACACAGCTGGGGCTTGTTTGCAGGACTAAGCCTACCTAGTCTTGCTTGGAAATTAATTGCCTTGAATAGATATGCTTAACATATATTGCAGAAGAACTGCTGGTTATTTCAACCATTCAGCCTATGTAGCAGAAGCAACCAAGCTAGTTTGGAAACTGAGTATAGCATCCTCTGGCTTTTCACAAGGTACAATGGCTTAAGTCATCTTTGACTTAATTTGAGGCAGGAGGATATTCATTCTCATACTTATTTATTATGGTTTCATTCAATGCTAACTTTTCCATTTCAGGCTTCCAAATGTGTTCTAAATGCTTTCCTGTTTAATTTAACTGACTATCTTGAGCTGGGTGCTGATCACTTCAGACCATCCAGGCTCTGCAATAACTGGGTCTTTGTGAACATGAACCACCATCTCCTACAAAGTCTTGATGCCATTGGCATTGAGCACATGTGGAGAGTTGTAGCTGGATAGAATATTGAAATCCCATGCTTCCTCTGTATAGATATCCCCAGGAACAGATGTTCATCTCCATAAGAGCTTACAGACAAACAACCAAGGACATGTAACTGATAAACTGCTCTGAAAATAGCAGTTAGGAAAAAAAACATAGTAGTTCATAAAAAGAATAAGGCTCTTGTATATGAACTTGAGGTCACCTTGTTCTGTTTTGCTCTGTATTCTATAGTAAACTAGTCATTACTAGCCATTGAAGTACTTGCTTTTGTGCAGTACAGCATAAATGGAATTTCATTGCACATTGCAAGAACTCTAGAAAACAATAGCAAAAACCAGTCTGAAGGATGCTGCAGTGCTGAAGCTTGAACTTTTAAAGCGAAAACTTCTGCCAGTATGCCCTTGTCTGAGAGACAAAGATTTTGTATATGTCAGTGTTCATTAATCTCTTCACAATTGCAGGTTTCCATACCTGCACACACACTGCAGCTGCTTAAGTAATTATGTCTGCTTTCCAACTCCTAATATACACAGCATATATATGAGATGTGTGTAATCATACATGGGCAAAGTAGCTTGAAAATTCAGCTCCAAATTCTAATTTCCTTATTGCATCCTTTTCTAATAGAGAGGAAATACTGTAGTTCTCCTTTCCCATCTTTTCACCCCTCTCTTCAAGGTTACTGTTTTAGCTAAGACCAAAAAAAAAAAAAAAAAAACAAAAAACCCAGAAAAACAGAAGTACCAGCAAAGGAGATTGGTATCTACAGAGGACATCTAGAGGGCATGAGATATGATTGTCTCCTTGAAGGTGTTGAGGTCTTTTGGACCGTTTCACTGAAAAGAATAAGGAAAATAGTGTTGGCTTCTTGTTAGCAATGGATTTGCACACATTCCATCTGTGGATGTGGAACACGTTCTCTGGTGGAAAAACTACATTGCTCCTTTGTGGCTGACAAGGTACTAACTCCTCAGTTCATCTAAATGCTGCCTGCACACCCAGCTCTGGTAACCAAAGCTGCCTGTCTGTTCCTTTCCTCAGTTATCTAGAAATAAATGTCAAAGCTTAAGTTCAAAATACCCATAGCACAGGCACACTATAGGTCTGCACAGTACTTTCTCCATTTTTTATTTTTACTTGTGAAAACTGCTCAGCCAACTTGAGATTTGGGGTGATTCCATAATCAGAAACAGAGTCACTGCAGATTGAATTTCTTCTTTAAAAATGCATTAATAAAGTCTGTGGATTTTCTAGTAAGAATGGAATAAAGATAAGCATGAGGTAAGGACTGCCAAAAATAAGTATGAAGTTAGTTTATTGTCATATGGGGTGTTATTAGCTCCTCAAATTTAAGCTCTGCCTACTTGTTTATTACACTTAGGTTTCACAGACTGAGCTGCCCTTTGGTGTGAAATAGCATAATCTAAAATAAAAAGTACAACCAGCCCTTGAATTTCATCAAGGGCAGGGAAGTGCCATTGCAACCTAAGTCATTGTCCCTCATTAACGTATCCTTTCACAGGAAAAATAGTATAGTGTTTCCATTTCTGTAATCTGAACAACAAACACCTTAATAGGTATCAATTACCAGGCAGTTTCAGTGCTTAGAACCGGTAAGAAGGCCAGTGTGAGGGTTTCACATCTGGTTTTAGTGAAACTGTTCCTGTCTGTGGTATTTAAAATTTAAAGAACTCCTGTTATTGTGCAATTGGGAATCCTGGGGGAGCACAACGTTAATGAAATCCATAACATGCAGGGATTTTATGATTGCACTTTCAAGGCATTCCTTCAAAAGGGACGACTGATTTCTGCCATGGCAGCAGTAATTGTGCTTTTACAGAGTAGATTTAATGTTTGCATTAAGAACAGCAGTTACATTTACGCTCATCCGAAAAAGCAAATCAAATCTTTGCATTTAGGGAGCGTTTTGTGTCTTGTTGCTGAAGCTTTTGAGTGGGAGCCACAGGCCACTGTGCATGACAGCCTTTGTGTCTCAGGGCCTCCTCAACCGGTTATGGCCATCCAGGGCAGCACAGCAGATGGGAGGTGGCTCCAGGAGGAGCACCCAGCCGAATAGGTGCCGTCAGCTAAAAACTCTTGAGACCCACATGTGTGTGGTTTTGAAGGGAGACTGATTGCCTATTACCAGGGTCACTGGGAACCTGTGCAATCATCAATCCTCTTAATGGTGTGGGTTTGCAAACCCGCAAGGAGCAACACCTTCTGGGGACTTTTACTGCAGAATCTGTGTGCTTTCTATCAAAATGTTTCTTCTAATGCATAAAACACAAATCTTTACACTCCTGCCAAGCTGGATGACAGTTTCTGGGTGGTACAATTTTTCTCTCATCTTGTAACACCGAGTGAGACCTCCAGCTTGCCTAGAAAGCAAAGCATCTTTGCTAATAACACAAGATACAGCTTGAAGAATCCTAGTATCAGATCAAAACTTTGCAGCCATAAAACAAAAGGCACTGCTCTGGTGTAAACACACTCTGCCAGCTCAAATTTGTTCAGAAAAGGTTAACAGAGGGTTAACCTAAACAGACACTGTACTTTGGATTGGGTATTATCAATCATCCTGCAGCTTACATAAGACCATACACTGAGATGAACTCCCTATTGTGTGTTCTGGCTGATATGACAGAAATGGCCCAAATTTGTGCTGCTAGGTTTCTCAGCAGGGCATAATTCTGGTACCAAGTGAAAATGGCCTGAGTCAGAGGTTGGCACAGGGAGAAGATCTGGTTACTCCCTCTGGCACCTATGACTCTTGCAGAGTATGTCTCTAGATCTCTAGATGGGTCATCTCTAGGAATATCAGCTGGTCTGGGGCAAAACTCCTCTCTGCATCTTGCAGCATTTAGGGATCTGGAGAAAGGCCAGAGAGAGGTAAGAACAGACCTCCACAAAAAGCAACCTGGGAGACCTCCCTCGCCTCCACTGATTGAAATATCAGTTGTTTATTTAACACTAACTCTCCCATTCAAGGAAAATATACTACCACTGATTTAAAACACTTCTATGTATACAGTACTTCACCAGAATGAGAGGGACCTCTGAGGTGGAATTTTCCTTCCACATTTGTCTTCATTCCTTTACATTTGCAGCAACCTACATTCTTCATTATTTGCTCCATTGTAAGCGAACCCCAGAAGCATGCATCACTGATGTGAGCTGCTACATAGATTAGTACAGATTTATTCCTGTAGCACCTCTGAAAATAATTACAGTTCATCATTTGGTGTCTCAACCTTTCATCTGTGTCATTGCTTATTTCCTTATCAGATACCCTCTTAAAAATATAGTCAGTGTTTACACACGCTGCTGCGCAGCACATCTGCTTCACTAACAGGTTTATTCTTACACCAGGCAGCTGTGTAGGTTGACTTTACCAAGCAAGCTTATCTAAATATTTCACATGAAAGCTCAAGGAAGTGCAAGTCAACAATGCCTGTTATTTTTATTCTTATTATTTCTGTTTCTTTTGGAGTTTGATATTGCAGCGAAGTGCATCGTATTACTGCATAGAAAAACATGAAACCTGGGAAACCTCAGCCTCCTAGCAATCCTAGCCTTTGAAGGACTGCCTGAGAGCTGAAGTTCAGAGGCTTTGTGGCAGGGCTTGCCCATTATTAGGGAGCACACTGACATGAAAGCACAAAAACTGTCAGTCCTTTGTCTTCTCCACCACTTTAGAATACAGGTCATGTATTTGGTTCATGTCATTTTACAGTTCATAACTACACTCCAGACATTTACAACAAAAGCAGAGCTAGCTCTGTGTGGAAATATGTTGCAGTTATCTTACAGTCTTAACATGCTTTGCACATGGGCAAGGAATGACAAAAGAATATTCCTTTCTGGAAATCACAGCCCATACAGACTGTGACACAGCACAGAACTGGGGTTAATTGACCCAGCTGGATGCAGTCGTACCTTTATTTACTGTGACATGGGAATAAATGGTAGAGTTTCACAAAGGCAAGTACTGAAATTAGACAAGAGGGAGAGAAAGAAATAAAAGGGCCCTACAAAGTATGAAGGTTTTTTTGATTATTCAAAGTGCTTCAAGAGCTGTTTTAGTACCAGAAAGTTCCCAGCCATGGATTTATCACTCTGGGAAAGCTGAAGGGATGCTCAGAGAACTGAGCCTTCTTGCTCCAGAAGTGCAGGTGCAAGATGCAGTTTAGAAGAAAATCCTCTCTACCTCCCTCTGACTTGTTTCAGCATCAGCCCTAATACCCTAATACAGAGGGGAGTCCTGTGTGGCTTCGAGCAATCCTGCATGCAACATATGGAGGAGCAGCAGAAGCAGAGCCCCTCCGAGCCTCTACTACCAGCCTAATCATTATAATAGTTTCAGTTCTTTCAGGGGATCCATTATGCAGAGATCTGAGTAGTTTGTATGTAACTCTGTAATTACTTATGCATCCACTTCCCAGTCCAGCCCTGCATCCCCTCAACGGCTGCAAGACAGATGGCCCTTTCGAGCTGAGATAGCGAATTAAAAACGTGTCCAGCAAAAGTACAGATTCAGCACCTACTAAAATAATTTTGTGAATTTGTCTCATTTTCACCAGTTGGTTCCAAAAGGGAAAGAAGTTTTAAAATGTAAATGTGTTTTTAAACTAAATACCACAGGGCTGATTTGTTTTGGTTTGTTTTGTTCAACATCGTTTTCTTCCACTTTCTTTCACAGACATAGAAGCCACTTTAAAGACTCTCTACAAATTCTTTTTCTCTCTTCTCTTTCTCTCTTCTTTTTCCATTCACCAGGTTCATGCGTTTGGCTTGACTCAAAACATTTGTTATTGTTTGGTGGTTTTCAGACTGCCATCAAGCCAAAAAATCAGTTGTTTGTGCCATTCTGCTTGGTAGGGGAGCTCTCCCACAGATGGCTTGCAGACCCCATGGGGGCTGAGGCAGTCTTGCCCACCCTGCTACCAGGCACTGTAACACATCTACTCCACCACAGCCAGAGCCTTCTGCAGATGTGAAGGAAGATATCTCAAAAGGAGATTTTCCTGAGTCCAGTAGAAATAAATTAATCTACAAGACTAGGCAGATGTCAAACTGTGGGTGAGGCAGAGCTCAAGGCTACAAGTTAAATGGCTGAGGGTGGTGGCTAAAAACACAGCCTTGGCTGGGAACACACAGCTGAGGCACGTTATAATAAGCAGAGTTGTTGCTGAGCTAAAGGTCTCTGTTCTCAGGGGGCCAGCCCTCGGCTGGAGATGATAGGTGTACTGCTGAGTGCTTTGCAGAGACGATTGTGTGCTTTAATTCACTCTTTCCACACCTGCACAGTAGTCTGAAGCTGAAGAGTTCATGAGTCCTGTGGGCCCTTCCCCATCCCAGCATCCATGCTCCAGATTTTCTGTTGCTGAGCTATTATTTGCCTCCCCTGTCCTTGTGTCATCCTGCTTTTCTGGTCCACTTTAATTCTGTTCTACCCATTAGGTGACATTTTCACAGCAGTAGCAAAATAGATAAAGCAGAAAGATAAATGAGATTTTTTTTTTTCCAGTGGTAAATACTTGCCCTTCAGAAAGCAATTTGTCTTCTTCCCACCCAAAAAAAAAATAAATAAAGTCGGGGGGAAAAAAAGGGTATATTTCAACAAGGAACTAAAAAGGTGGTATATTTCAACAGGGAAATTTTAAAAATATATATTTCAACAAGGAAGTACTTCCAGTTTTTGCTTTACCTCTTTTTATTCTGTTTTTTCAAAAAGTCTTTTAAAAGGCATCAGAGTAAACTCCATAGCTGTCTGATAAAACCCACTAGCAGAGAAAGCACAGTTGACAGAACATTAAGCTGAGGTTGGATTCCTCCATTTTCAGGAACAACTGGCTGCCCATCAGAGAAGCACTGTTTACACACAGCTTCCACCAGCCAGCTCTACCTGTGTAGCCTGGTCTCCCTCTTTCTTGCAGCCTTCTGTGTTGAACACTTTGGGCCAAACTAATATCACAGAATCACAGAATGTTAGAGGTTGGAAGGAATCTCCAGAGATCATTAAGTCCAACCCTCCCTGGAGGTGTTCAAGGCCAGGTTGGATGAGGCCTTGAGTAACCTGTACTAGTGGGAGGTGTCCCTGCCTATGGCAGGGGGTTGGAACTAGATGATCCTTGAGGTCTCCTTCCAACCTTACCATTCTATGATTCTATGATTCTATGATTCCTGCCAAAAGCAGGATCACCCAGGGTAGTCCACACAGGAATGCATCCAGGTGGGTTTTGAAAGTCTCCAGAGAAGGAGACTTTACAATATCTCTGGGCAGCCTGTTCCAGGGCTCAGTCACCCTCACTATAAAGATGTTTCTCCTCATGTTGAGGTGAAACCTTCTACGTTCAAGTTTGTGTCCATTGTTCCTTGTCTTATTACTGCACACCACCAAAAAGAGATTGCCCCCCTCCACTTGACACCCACCCCTCAGATATTTATAGACATTGATCTGATCCCCTCTCAGCCTTCTCTTCTCAAGACTAAACAGCCCCAGGTCTCTGAAGCTGCTCCACAGATCAGTTTGCCCTATCACATGTAAAACCAGGGCGTGTTTTAATCAGTCAAATTTAGGTTCTAGATTATAGATTGTGTTGTGGACTGAGGTGGCTTTCAGCCAGGAGCAGGATCTTCCATTGCAAATCCTATTAAATTCAGGCTATGGGCTGAAGGGTTGACATAGTACAGAATATTTTTTAAATGCTCTTATCAGGCCATAAAAATTAACTGTTCCCCCCTTTCACGGTATGCTTAACTAGGAAAATACATCCTGTGTTTATTTTAAAAAGCCACAGCACTTACAAATCTATAGCTTTGCTTTTACCTAGCTGGAAACAGAGGAACTTTTAGAGAGGCAGAGTGGATGTACACAAACCAGGCACCATTAGCTCCCCAAAGAAACCATGGAAATGAAATCCCCGTGGCTGGAGTTTGAGTGGGCTTTGTTAAGAGGAGGGCAGAGCTGGGGGCAGTGCTGCTTCTAAAGCAAACCAGTCTCTCTGATTTGCTTCAGAATCGGAGGTGAAGTTGTCTTGGTAGTCACTGGCCCACACCATCCCTTCTGCTGTCCTTCTTCCTCCCCCAGCATGGGACAAGAGCACCAGTCTTGGCAGTGGATCTTCCAGATCACAGCCACAGAAGTATTCAAAATTATCTTTACATGTATAGTCTTTGTCTCTTGCTTTTCACCATACACTTGTAGTTACCCTCACCACAACATCTAACTGCATCTACCCAACCTTTTTCTAGAAGGTAGCAGAAACTCATATTTTAAAGAAGTAGTGACTTGCTTGATGACCCAGTAGTAAATTAAAATCATCATACACGATGTGTATGAAATAGAAAATCGAATTTTGGTGCAACAAAACTGACAGTTCCATTTAACAGAGAATAAATGAGTGCAGGCTCCTGTGGATGACTGACTGATTTAAAGAGACTCCGCCGATTTTCCAAGATGAGAAAGCTGATCACAAGTGAATACATATATTTCTGTGTGACACAGGTTATACACCTATTCCAGTTGCCAGTGAAATTAGGCTTAAAAGGCATTAAATCTTAGACACTGGCACTGTTTCCTCATTTTGTTGTTATTTTTTATAGAAAAACCCAAGGCCTGAACTTTCAGATATATCCAAGTGTAGCAAATTCCAGCCATTTCTTTGGAACTCACTTGAACACAGCAATTGTGCAGTCAGATCTCTCAATACCATCAAGGTGTGCTGCCTGAAACAGCAGAGGTTTCATTCTGCATAGTGTACCATCCCCTGGCCTACCAGCTTCCTACCAGTTAGCAAAGGGGTGCTGAGGAGCAGGAAAAAACAGAGGTTATTTCTGTGAGTTTACACATGTGTACTACTGTGCTTACATTCAAAGCAGCAAAATGCATTCTCAATCAAGCCCTTCTGCCAGCACTCTCATTTTAATAGGACAGCAGCCAGCAGAAAAAAAAAATACTACATAAGACCTTTATAAACAAAATTCAGTGGTTTTGCCACCCAAAGCCCAGTTATTCACACATGAAGCAACCTGATAGAGCAGCTTTGGATTACTTGTTTCCCATTTGTGCATTAGTTGCTTGGTGCACTTAGGGAGAAAGAAGCCCTACAATTATGTCCTTCCCTCAGAAAAGAGTGGTTCTGCAAGTATTGCTATAGAGTTTCCCTTTTCTATAGTTTCTTAACACAAACTGGGGAAGGTTACATTCAAACTGCACTAAATAGTTGTCTCCATTCCAGATCAGAGGATTAAGCTCAGGTTTAAAATTAAATGTAAATTACAAATAAGTATTCAGAAGACGTTAATTAAAAGTATTACGTTCCTGACTCATTTATGGCTCAGCAAGGGTTCCTAAGTATCTTAGCTGGAGAAAGGGGCCATTCACATTCCTCCTTTTTTGACCAAGTCATTGTACATGTCTTAGGTTATCCATTTGCAAGTTAATGTCGTGCCAAAGCAAAGGTTTTCATTTTAAAGAAGTAATATTTCACAGCAAGATATGCTCCTGCAAGATGTAAACCAATCTTTTTCTAAAGCAGGGGGAGTTAATCAGCCTTTCTCTTCATTGCCACAGAGAAGGTTGGAATGGCACAAGATGCTGATTGCTTAGATCCCAGAGTCTATAGAAGCCTCTGCGCTGTTACATTTTCTTCCCTTTGTTGCCAGAGTTTATTGTATCTTGGTGTTCAGGTTTTAAGTAGTTTTCAAGTTAAAAAATAAATGAAGAAGAAGGTATTTTCTGAGTCTTCTGAATACCCACCATGTTATAGTACCAGAGCACCCTGCCTAAGGTGGAGCTTACCAATGAACAGCAGCAGGATTGTTCCCTATCACTGCGTGTGCACTGGCTGCATTTCGTACACTACAGTGAGCCCTTCTCAGGGGAGCATTACTTCACCTTTGCTTTTACACCAAACTCCTTCAGAGACTCACACTAGGAATATCACACAGAGCTAATGTGCACCAGTAGCAGTGCTTCTGCCAGCCCACTCGCAGCATTTCTCTTCCCCATTTGATCTTTACAGTTTCCATACTGGAGCGATTCGGCTTGCAGCGTTCTGGAAGTGTCTCCAGTTGAAATGCTAGTGTATTAACCTGCTGTACTGAGTCTCTTTTGTTTCTCTTTACCAGAGTGTTGCTTGCCAATTTTTACAACTACAGCAGATTTTACTATTCAAACAGAACCAGATGGAACACCAGTTCAAAGAACATGTCAGAATTAAATATTTCTTTTTTAATTAGTTGCTTCTGATTTATGCAAAAAAAAATTAACATAAGAGTGGGAGAATGTGCCATGAATCCAGATGCAACACAGCCCACACAAGCATTATCTTTTCTCTGTCACAGACACAGAGGCCTTTTCTTTAGCTTTTTTTTTTCTTGTCTTCTTTTTTCCTCTTCATTTCTGGATTTCATTTTTCTTGCACTTTCTGCATCTTTTCCTTCTTGAACCAGCCCCATAATGATGGCTGAGATTATTTTCTGTATATCAATCCTACTTTTTCAAACATTATCTTCAATTTTCTCTTGTAGAAACTAGCTCATCTGCCTCTAAAAAAAAATTGCTGTACTCAATACTCCAACCCCAGCATAATTTCAGTATATTCTTTATTTTCATTTGGGGGATTCTTTACACTTTTATTTCTTCTGCTCCAAAAAAAAAAAAAAAAGGATTTGGGCAAGAGGTGAAGACTGTGAGGAATATTTCAACTGCTGAAGAAGGTGCACTTCCTTTTTGCTTCCAAGCTTTCCTGTTTCTTTGGCATGAATGTTTACTCATGTTTGCTTTCATGCTTCCCCATTTTTGCCAAGTCACATAAGCATCAGTTCAGTAAAGCACACTTAACTGAAGAGAGTTGTTAGGCACAGGCTAGAAGTTGAGCCTGTGCTGAGCTGCTTTCTCTTCTGGGGCTTTCAGGATGTTGCTGTCAAAGGCAGTGAGAAAGACTTCAGTGCCTTAGGAGAGACTTTACTAACAGCAATATTTTCTCCTCACTTTCTTTATGGAGCTGCCACTAATATCACTGAGAATTTCGCACAAAGGTCTGAGATGGTTTACAGCCGTAACTATTTTCACTCAAATCCAAGATGAATATTTACACCCTGCCATTAATCAAGGAGTTGTGTTCTTGTAGTGACTGCTCATTCCAAGGACAAAGACTTTTGGAAGTCATTTTCCAACCAAATTAATCAGACTATTTTCAGAATTTCTACTAGAGCTTGTGCCATTTTTACTTAGCATTATAATCTTCTTTCCCTAAAGCTCAATAAATAAAGAGATTAAGTGATAGTTGCATGTACATTATGGGGGAATGTGATTGGCCAAATCAACAAAAAATTAAATATTTGACAGAAGAACAGCGAAGCATCACAACTGCTAATCTGACTCAGAGCACTGTATGCTATCTAGGGAAATGACACAGTTCTCTAAAAATATTTACTTTGGTATGTTGTGTCAAGTGATGGATTATACAGCTTTTCAAGCCACAAGAGATGCCCACAACAAAAAGCTTCCTGTTGTTAATCAAACTCCAGCACTTGTCCTTTATTTTCTCAAGCTGTTGAACAGACCTACAGTAGGAAGTGTTAGAAGCTGGTAAAACTGCTCCCTTGCTACAGTTCCCTCAATAACTGTATTTTATTTAGCAAGGCAGCTTTTCATTCTGAAAACAAGTTCCTCCATACTATGACATGGTTATGGATGAGGATAGGAAGTTGCAGCATTCATTTCAAGTTGTGTGTTCTTCTCTAGCAGCGGTTTGCTAAAATTTGTTACATGATGCAGTGTGCAGAGCTGAATGTTATTCCTTTTCCTTCTCCCTAATTGGTCTCTAATAACATGCATATGCCACCCCTTGCATATCTGTGTCTTACAAATGTGTCACACACCCACATATTTTTGAGACAGCAAGACAGTAATGAAATTATTTTTCCTGGATGCTAAATGAACCTGCAGAACAAATAGAGAGGAAGTCATTCATATGTAGAAACAGCTAGTGTCTAGCAATATGCTTTCACAGAAAAGAAATTGATTTTAAGAGTAGGAACAACTGGGGCTTTTTTAACATGAACATTTCTCTCCTGGAAAACAAATTACACGCTCAAGATCTTCCTTATTTCTTCTAAGTTAGGGGCCCATTCCTACAGGCAGGTCTGTTCCTAGTTTTGTACGTAGGAATAAAGGCAGTCACATTGCAGCACAGGCAATTATCAAAGGCTGTGATTTTGGATAAAGCCTTAAGGCATCATTTTCCAAAAGAGATACACTTTTAAATCTGAATGAAAGTGAACAACACTTGAAAGAAGAAAAAAAAAAAAAGACGACGAAGAAGAAAGAAAGCGGTAAAAAACAGCACTAGCAACATACTGCAGTTAGTCAGAGCTGGAACTCTGACTGTGGAAATGAAATGTCAAGATTTCAGGTTTGGAGACAGCTGTCTGTCTCGGATCACAGCCATACAGCGTGCAATAAGGCTCAAAATCACTTGCATCTTCTCAAATAAATACCAGATGCTTGTTTATCATCTGCAGAAAGTTAAATGTCAAATAATTGCAGGGAAATGCATTTGATGTTCATCTTCAAAAGTGCTGTATTTCATTACCACCTCTCTCCACGGTTCATTTTAACGTGAAACACAAGTCCTTGAAACGAAAAGGACAAGATGGCCCAAACCAGCAGTTGTTAAAGATGTGTATTACCATCTTAGCTGAAGGAGGCTGGATCTGAGAACAAACAGCAGCCTGCCTCTAGCCACGTTAACACCTGGAGACCTCTGTGGAGAGGACATACTAAGTTGACTGGAAATTGCACAGACAGTTGGACTGCCACTATCATTTCTGATCAAACACCCCTTGACATGCAGTAGGTCTGAGGTTACATTTTGCTCTTGCAAGGGCTTTAAACCTGTGGCAGGCAGCTGAACGCTCAAGCAATCAGCCTCCAGGTCCTTCAGGAGAGGAATGCTGTTGATGTAGTTCCAGTTTTCAAGAGGCACATAAAGATTTGCAGGTCTGGAGAGAACACATCTATGTGAGGAGATGTTTCCCCTCACAACAAAAGATAGCTGCTTCCTCCTGTACTGTCTTACACTGCCACTGTAGCCAGGAGAGCTAATGAGCTTGCCTCTTCCCTACCCACAAGCAGTAAGTTAGAGGTCTTCTCAAAGTCTCTGTCTCTCCCAGTGAGCTGTTAGCTTCTGGCAGGAGAATTTCTGCCTGCCTTTTGAATTCTACCAGATTTTATGCATGAGGGTGCATGTCTGTGTCCTTTGTGCATTTAGAAGACAGCTCTGGGCAGAGGGATGAATGCTGCAGGATATCCAGTGCCCGAGGAGTTAGAGAGGTGTACTGAGCACCAGCATTTGGGACAAAGTGAATTTTGGGGGCCTGAAGATCTTTGATGGGACAAACTTGAGTAGCCTGGATGGTCAGTCAGTGACTGTTATTAATCATTAACCTAGGTTAATGACTGTTATTAATCATTAACCTAGGCATCAAGTAATCAGACCTTCCTCTAAATCTCTCATATTAAATTTTAACTTGGCTTCAAATACTTGGATCTCTTGTAATAGGCCATTGCTTGACTATATTCACAATGAAGTACTTACTGTATATTTAAAAGCCCCTACTAGAATCATTTCAAATCAGTTGGAATGGTACAGGCTTGGGACCCTAATCATTTCAAAACTGAAGAGCTGTTTCAAATTGTAAGAGAAGCAGATCATTTAAATAACTTAGCTCTGCACTCCCTCAGACTTCCAGATTTTCAAGTGCACTTCAGCCTGGAAGTGAATGTGGTATTGGACATAACTCAGTGCAGCACACTTTACAATCAGCGGAGTACAGTTTGGAGAGCATTTGAAGTTAAGCTGAGATTGCTCAGTGCAATGATGCCCAGATTCCCCCATTAACTTTCAGATTGCAACAATCTAACATCTGAGACTCTCCAGTTACTTTAAATCACTTGATTGTTTTTGGAAGGCAGTGCTGGGATTTTCTTTTTTTTTCTTTTTTCCTTCCCCCCCCCCCTTTTTTTTCCCATCACGACAAAACAAAACGTTGCAGCATTTCACCTCTCTAAAGACAAGGGCTAAAATGTTACACACAGACTTTACCAGCCTTAAAAACTGGGGCAGGGGCTTTGCCCTGAAAGCTGGTTCTATCTGTCATACACAAGGCTGCTATTCTTGTGCTGGAAGACTTCAAAATGCTTTGGATATGACATGGGCATAGAGAGAGCAGCCAGTCTGTCCTCAATAGCACTTCCTTCAGCCTTTTGAGAGAGAATGCAAAGCATGTTGATTTAACTGCTCCAGTGCCTTTGGATATATGACATACATCCAGGAAAAAGGATGCCTGTGGGACACAAGGAACATATATTCTGCAGCCTACATACTTTGGAAATAATGAAAAAGCCTAAGATGTTAATGGGACATTCACTTGAGAAGAGTGAATTCAACCTATTTTTATCCTAAAAAAAAAAAAGTCTGGATGGCTGAAGTTTAGGGGGGAAAAGTTACTCCAATCAATGTTTTGTGAATAATATAATTTTATATTGAAATTATATTATTTAGGAAACAAAGAGAAGGTTCTAGCTGCAGAGAAAGAGCAGGATGACTTTTATTTCAACTGGTTTGTTGTAAAAGGTAAAGAAAGGCTGGAAGGAAATGGCAGGTGTTTCAAAGCTGTGCTCACCAGTCTGGCTGTGAGAAAATTCTGTGCCTGGCTTCAGCCAGTTGGCAGCTGGACTTGTGCACTGGGACAAAAAGTGCTGTTGCCAGCAGAACTGACTTGAGTAGCATCATCATTCTCCCAACCAAGCTGCCACATATGCTGTGATGCCACATAATGAATGTGATGAGCAGAGAGACCTGGATGACAAATAAATAACTGGGAGAGGGAAAGGTTAACCTCAAGCCCTTATCCATTTTGTTGCAGTACACCTTTTCCTGAGAAAAAGAGAATGCATGAAGAAGAGAGAACACTCTCTAACACTCATTCATGTTCACAGCATAGCATTCAGTTGTCCAGCAAGTTCAAGATGCCACTATTTTCTAATGTTCACTACCTCTGACACTTGGAGTAGAATTATTGCTCTTTGTGCTAATGTTTCCTTCAAACACATCCTGCAGTACAAGAAACTCATTTGTTTTTTTCCCAACAAAATCACACAGAGATTCGTGATTATCTTGTGACTAACTAAAACACCTTGGAATTCTTTTCTCCTCTTCTGTTTGCAAGTGATGATGCAAGTTTTAGCAGAATTCTTGTTATCACTCCCTAAGTGCACAGTTTTGATTTCATCCCAACTCTAATGCTGCAGTCCTCAGGGTCATTCAGTTCTCACTACCTGATGCTCCTCTGTATTGACAATGCCTTGCAGCTTTGTGTCCTCAGCGAATTTTGTTAGCAGCTATGCAAGGTGGCTAATGAAAATATTAAGTAAGATTGTTCACCAGGCTGGGCCTTGTGGAACTTCTCTAGTAACTTCTCTCTGCAGTCTGGTGGTTCCCACTCACACTGATGGGGCCTCTTGTTCCTCCACCACAGAGGAAAAATCATTCTCTGGCATGTGAATACCCTTCCTGGCTAATAAGACAAATCTTCCCATCTCCTGTGATGAGTCTGTTTGCAAAAGACGAGACCGTGGCCTTGTTATTATCAACAATGTGCTGCAACTTCCTTTATGTAAAATCCTTATCTCTTTGTAAAACATGGAGGGTGGGGGGTGGAGTGGGTGTCACTTCTGCAGTGTTGTTATGCTCTGAACTGATTGTCCTCATGTCCCAACTCATGTGTTGCCACAGGTTGATCTGGGCCTTCTCCGCTTTGTTTCTGGAATTGGGACCCAAGGAGCCATCTCAAAAGAAACAAAGAAAGAATATTATCTGAAATCCTATCGTGTAGATGTCAGCTCCAATGGAGAGGACTGGATTACACTGAAGGAAGGAAACAAGCCTGTTGTGAGTATTACTTCTTTTACCTGTCTTCAGCCAAAAAGTGGGCCATTGGTCTGTTTAGTTACTATCAGTTGTTAAAAAAGGAGGAGTAAGGTATCACAGGTTTAATTGTGTTGATCAGGGTTAAAAATAACCCCAAATCCAAAAGACAACTCTTGTCTCAGTAGTAGTAGGAGCAGGCATTGTGAGAGCAGAACCTAGAGCAGCTGAAAAGGGTGCAAGGTGCTGCTGTGTCTGTTGCACCCACCACAATTAGAGCTGCTTGGGTCTTTTCCAAAGAAGTGTGCCGCTGTTTGCAATTTGACAGAGATTTTCTGCATGACCTTGAGGAAAACATCATGGGAAACCTTTTTAAAAAATACATAGGTCCTTTATCTGCAGTGAAGCTCTGGATAGGCAGTGTGCCACTGCCTCAGCTCCCCGTGCTATATCGTGGTGCAGGAGTGCTGGCAAGTCATTAGTAGTTTGTTAGACTTTCAGGTATCTCAGTGCTGGGGGTCATACAGACAGATAATTAGGCACATCTTTCCATCCTTACAGATTGTTATCACCTTTCCTCTTATCAGCAGTTTTGCTCTCTGTGACCTCCCAATGAAACTAGACCCTTGTAAAAATAAAATCTTCATCATGCTGTGAGCATAAAGCTCGTTACTGAGAAGTCAGTTCTGCTCCAGCTCTCACAGGAATAGTCCCATTGTGGCTGTGCCTCCCTCCCCACCTCACTTAGGATGTGCTGGGGAACAGCATCCTCAGAGGCTGCCAGAGGCGGATGCAACTGGAGAGGTTTTGTGGTACCTCCTTTCAAAACAGCTTTTTTGTGACCCTTCTGTGAAGACCCAGAAGAGCTGTGTAATATTAAACACTATCAAGTGTAACCATATCTAGCTCTAAATATTTGGTTAATGGTTTGTCCCTGATTCATCTCTAAGGGCTATGCCAAGTCCACTACATTTATCTAATCAAAATGGCAGCAGTGTTTAACGCATACATCTTTCTTCTTTGAAGCACTTTGTAAAACAATAAATAATGAACTCTGAAAGCTTCTCTTTGACAGGTATTATCCTGGTTTTACAGAGAAGGAACTTTAGAAGGTCAAATGCCACAATGTAGGCACTGTGTAATGATATATAAAGGTACAATAACTGGCTTGCCCAAAGTCACAAGGGGAGCCAACACTATGGCTCGTGTGAGACAGTGTTTCCTGGCTCTGGTTCCCCTAATCTGAACAAATGCCTCTTTCAAAATCAAACCATGCCTGATCTTCATTACCAACTTCAATTTGTAAACGTTCCAAGAGTGTATTTTACATGACTTTCTCTTGGATGTCCTTGTCCTTTATTAGTGAGAACTCTAATTTGTTCGAAGAGTTTATTAAAAAATCAGGCTTCTAAAGTGGCAACATTTTGCTGTTGATCAGAATGAAATCAAAAGTTCTTTCCCCATTGATCAGAACAAAATGAAAAACTATGCACCAGTCCCCCTCTGATGTCTTTATTCAAATTAAAAGCTAAGGAGTCTTGGCTACTGCAGGAACAACAAAAGCAGGGAGCCCCAGATCCCCTCAAGGGAGCCTTGCACAAGTGTTGAACTAACTACACATTTATTTTCTCAGTCAGATGCAAACCCTGAGAAAACTACAGCAGGTTGTCCCAGAGGCAGAAAGACACCAAGAAGAAATGTAGCTCCATTTAAAATCTGTTTCTAAACACAAAACTCCTATATTAAATACTCAAGATATAAGCAAGCCTGATGAGTTGACAGCTGTGCAGTCCAAATTGATGCAGTTACTGCAAGTAACAAACAGGAAAATAGGCAATGTGTGTAAGAAATGGGAGAATCTCCCATAAAAGGAGAGGGTTTTTTAGCTATGGAAAACAACAGGAAATTGGCCCTTTCTATATGAGGAAGAAGAAGTGGCAGGAAGCTGAATCACCTTCTTTGGACAAGAACATTGCAGGTTTTCAGCACTGCTAGGAAGGAGCCCGTCTGCAGGATCCTCAACATGAAAGGATAGCACAATGCTGTCCCTTCTTGTGGAAGTTTCATTGTTCATGTAATTTGCCTGTTAGCCTCAAGGGACACAGAGAAAATCTTAGTGCCTGGCTTATAGATCTTAAACAGACTTCCATCTCAGTATGTGAGGAGAAAGAAAGTCTCAAAAAAAGATTGAAAAATGGAAGGTCAACAAGCAAAGTTTGCACAATTCGCTCTGCAAAGCTCTTAAGCCCAAGGACAGCAAGATACTGTACGTTTTTGTCCTAGCTCTATATAGGATTGTTATGGGGATTGTTATGGACTGAAATCCAAACCTGCAGTTTGGACCCGAAGTTCTGTAGCTTTTTGCATCATTCTGTAAGTGTACAAGGAATAAAACTGCCCTAGTGGGGCTTTGAAGGGTTCTTCCAGGACATGGCAGTCCTTGAGTGACAGAGACCAGTGTATGTCTTCCTTACATATAGAAGAGACATCTCAATATAGTCAGGGAGTGGACAGACCCTTACTGCTCTCAGTGGGCTCTCCTGGTCTGCTCTGCAGTGTTACAGTGTGTTATGGGGCTCTGCAGGTGTCAAGTTACCTTTTTAGTATCATTGGAGCCTTACATCTTTTTTCCTTACAAAGCAAAACATCCTTGAGCAAAAATTGTGTCAGGAGTTCAATGAAACAGTTCCCCATGCAAGTCTCATTCCAAAATAACCCTGGTTAGACCTTGTGTTGGAACTAGCCCTAAAGCACATTGTTACAAACACAGAAGAGAAGGCCTAACACATAGACACTTTTCCTTTCCACACAAAGGTGTTTCAAGGGAATAGCAATCCCACGGAGGTTGTTTACAGACCTTTTGCCAAACCAGTTCTAACACGATTTGTGCNGGAGAAGGAGCAGGAGAAGGAGAAGGAGAAGGAAAGACAAGACCCCAGTCACCTAGTGTTATCTGAATGTTCTGGCATTATCTTATAGGTGTTCAGCTTTACNAAAACTCCTATATTAAATACTCAAGATATAAGCAAGCCTGATGAGTTGACAGCTGTGCAGTCCAAATTGATGCAGTTACTGCAAGTAACAAACAGGAAAATAGGCAATGTGTGTAAGAAATGGGAGAATCTCCCATAAAAGGAGAGGGTTTTTTAGCTATGGAAAACAACAGGAAATTGGCCCTTTCTATATGAGGAAGAAGAAGTGGCAGGAAGCTGAATCACCTTCTTTGGACAAGAACATTGCAGGTTTTCAGCACTGCTAGGAAGGAGCCCGTCTGCAGGATCCTCAACATGAAAGGATAGCACAATGCTGTCCCTTCTTGTGGAAGTTTCATTGTTCATGTAATTTGCCTGTTAGCCTCAAGGGACACAGAGAAAATCTTAGTGCCTGGCTTATAGATCTTAAACAGACTTCCATCTCAGTATGTGAGGAGAAAGAAAGTCTCAAAAAAAGATTGAAAAATGGAAGGTCAACAAGCAAAGTTTGCACAATTCGCTCTGCAAAGCTCTTAAGCCCAAGGACAGCAAGATACTGTACGTTTTTGTCCTAGCTCTATATAGGATTGTTATGGGGATTGTTATAGACTGAAATCCAAACCTGCAGTTTGGACCCGAAGTTCTGTAGCTTTTTGCATCATTCTGTAAGTGTACAAGGAATAAAACTGCCCTAGTGGGGCTTTGAAGGGTTCTTCCAGGACATGGCAGTCCTTGAGTGACAGAGACCAGTGTATGTCTTCCTTACATATAGAAGAGACATCTCAATATAGTCAGGGAGTGGACAGACCCTTACTGCTCTCAGTGGGCTCTCCTGGTCTGCTCTGCAGTGTTACAGTGTGTTATGGGGCTCTGCAGGTGTCAAGTTACCTTTTTAGTATCATTGGAGCCTTACATCTTTTTTCCTTACAAAGCAAAACATCCTTGAGCAAAAATTGTGTCAGGAGTTCAATGAAACAGTTCCCCATGCAAGTCTCATTCCAAAATAACCCTGGTTAGACCTTGTGTTGGAACTAGCCCTAAAGCACATTGTTACAAACACAGAAGAGAAGGCCTAACACATAGACACTTTTCCTTTCCACACAAAGGTGTTTCAAGGGAATAGCAATCCCACGGAGGTTGTTTACAGACCTTTTGCCAAACCAGTTCTAACACGATTTGTGCGAATCAGACCTGTGACTTGGGAAAACGGAGTGTCGCTGAGATTCGAAGTTTATGGCTGCAAGATAACAGGTAAGGCTTGGGAATGATTTTAACAGCAAGGGGATTTATTGTGCTGATGCTATGGGCTTTATTTTTATGAGCAAAATTAATCTTAACAGTTTCCACTATGGTCTGAATATAGAAAATCTGTGGTTCTGTAAAACGTGAAAAAGAATANAAAGTGAAAACAGAAAAAAATCAAGTTTAATTACTTTTCTTGCAATGATCTTACAGCTCCATGCAAAATACCTAAGACATACATACATTTTGCAAATTCCCATCTTGTTTTTCCTTCCTAACCCTCAAATCCCTCTCTCTCAAGCCTGCTATTTGTAGGTAGCTCTCAGCAGGTTTTCCCAGGAGCCAACATACATACAACTATATTTAAAAGCATTGCAAGGTACAAACACTTAGATCTAAAGCCTGTTCAAACAACTGGATATATTTAGTCAGGTTCCTGCTAGTGATCAGTATAGGAACATAACTACTTCATATCACACAGTTAGCTACTAAAATAACTGTCAAAAGTGCTTTCTGAAGTACCAGCAAAAGGCATTCATTGTCATCAAAGTATTAACATAGAGGGGGAAAAAAGGAGAGGAAAAAAAACCAAACAGGCACAAGCAGAAAAATTCAGGTTTAGGATTTCAAAATGAAGACATTTTTATCTGTAAAGTGAAAATACAAGAAATTGTAGATGAAAGAAAATGTTTATGATCTATTATTTTTCACAAGGATGATTTTTCTAAAAGCTATCTAGCACTGATTAGAGTTCTTTGGCACTTACTTTTAGCAGTTCTACATTTGGATTTTGGGTTTTTGTCTTTTCCTTAAGGTATTTCTTTAACCTTGAAAATGTTCCTTAGGACTGGTTTCCATACAGCAGGAAGAGAAGATTACTCATTACTATGTTATAGAATTCCAAGTCATGCTATGAAGGCTTTTCAGACTAGAAGAAAGTAACATCAGCAGAACAGCTGATGAATTCTAGATTGGAAGTTTTCTTTCCTTGCTGAAAGCTTTTCCTACTTCTAATTTATATTTATCTGGGACTATAAAAGAAGCAAAGCCTGAGAGATCAAAGGAATACAACAGAAAAATCTCCAGTACAGCAATAAATTATATTTTACAGATTGTATGAAAGATCTGCATTGCGAATGTCACCAAAAATTAAGAAATCTGCAACCAGCTTTTGGCTGATTTTGGAGTCTTTCTCTAGGGAAATATTTGCAAATTCAGATGTGACCCTGCCTTAGCAAGAAGAATAGGAAACAAGAATAGCATAGGATTTTCTGATCCTTTTGGTTCCCATCAAGCCAGAAATACTTGTGGTATTTTGGTACTTCCTGCCAAAACTAGGATGTGCAAGTTTCAACAGATGAAAATTATACACATATCTAAAGACATGGGTTTGGATATAAGAATGAGCTAAGTAATTGCTTATGGTGGTTGAATCGACTGAGAGGTCTTGTTTCTGCTTTGGTGCTTGTTCAGAGTATTTCATGTCTTTCTTTGGGATTTTGGTTTTTTTTCTCTGTAGATTACCCTTGCTCTGGGATGCTGGGTATGGTGTCTGGGCTCATTCCTGACTCTCAGATTACTGCATCTACTCAAGTTGATAGAAACTGGATCCCAGAAAATGCTCGCCTCATAACAAGCCGCTCAGGTTGGGCACTGCCACCAACTACCCATCCATACACAAATGAATGGCTTCAAATAGACCTTGGGGAAGAAAAGCAAGTGAGAGGCATAATTGTCCAAGGAGGCAAGCACCGAGAAAACAAAGTATTCATGAAAAAATTCAAAATTGGCTACAGCAACAATGGCTCAGATTGGAAAATGATCGTGGATTCCAGCAAGAAAAAGATAAAGGTAAGAAGGAAAGCTCTGCCCTGAGAAAAGCTTTAAATTCCTAACTGTAAAAAAAGACACACAGCTGGGCTGAAGCCCTGCAGGAGGACTCCTCAGGCAACAACCCTGAAGGGATGCTGTGGGAACAGTCCCATGCCTGAGGGCAGGAGCTAGTCTTAGGACATTTGCCTCTCTGTGTGGAAAAGATTTTGTTCATTCAACAGCTCAGACTTGATTTCTGACAAGGGTGGTATGCCTCTGTGGCCCCTGGGTTACTGCAAAATCCTGTGCAATGGTAATGCACAGCACTGCCAAAAAATAGCATTTCCTCTACAGTTTTTCCACTGAAAGTGAAAGAACTTATTTGAGACACTTTTCTTTTGCTTCCTTTTGCATGAGAATGCTGTTATTCAGCTCAATGTAGTACCTGCCAGATTTCTGAAGTGCCTGTAGACTGCTTTGAGGGCTTCACAGGCTCTCTGTGGTGGTCTGATCCAAGTACCTCTGAACGTGACAGAGGTTTTGATGTGCTACCCCATCCCAAGTGAAAAGTAAATTGTACTGTCACAAGCGTAGCACCTCAAAAGCTGCTTGGGAATAAAGAGCAGATGTTTCACAGGTTCAGGCAGAAGCTGCAAGATATTTAGACAGAAGGGCCACATGGATTGGCGGGTTAGATGCCAAGAAAAAGTAGTGTAGCCCAGAAGAGTTTCTGGAAATGTACCTGTTTTGTTTTGTATACTTTCCAGGGCATCAGTTGTGCTGTTTCTTTTATTTACCCCAAATTCCATTTGTTAAGTCTTCCATCCCCTTTGGCTATCAATGCTCACAAAGTGCATTTTCACCTCAAAAGGCACAACCCTTTCTCAGTCCTACTCTGTTCCTTGAGGAAGCCAGTGGGCACATAGTCTTGTTCACAGAGTTGTGCTGCAGTGCTGGGATGATCAGGGCATTATAGACAAAAATGTGTTCTCAAAAGGCAAGTCAGTGTGGTGCTTGTCAGATGGGAATCTGGAGAGCTGCTCCATATCTCATCTGTGTTAGTCTGAAAATTAGATGTAAAAGCTGTTTCGCTATATAGACTCATCCATTGGACAAACCTGTGTCTCCTTCAAGGAAAAGCTGAGTGGGCCTACGGATGTAGCTGTTCCAGGCACATTTAGTAAACATTGGACCTCATCCTCTCCTGTTTTAATCTCACTGAATATGTCTGCATTTTTCTCACTTCTCATCACTTTTCATCATTTGTTTTGGGGATTAAAACTAAATGAATTCAGCCTTTGCAGTCAGCTCTTTTCTCTTGTTACCATGAGTTTTGACTTCATCAGAAAGTGTGAAGAGAGTGTAAATCAACAATGGGATCTAACCATTTTCTTTCTAAGATAGATGTTGTTTTGACATGTACTTCTACACTGTGGCTCAACCAGGGAAAAAAATAAAGCCATATGCTTTCAAAGCAGCGCACCGTCTGCTGCATGGCTTTCTGTTTTCTAATACAAGCACTTGCCATCATTGTCACAAGTTAGCTGTTTGACAAGTGAAGGGGTGTGCTAACTAATGCCCCGAGCCCATCCTCAGCTTTCAGCACTGCCACAATTTAACTTTCAAGATTAATGGAATGGAGGAGGCTGGAGTTCAGCTCTCTCGTGGCATAATTATAATTCTTCCCAAAAATTCAAGGCATTTAATAAACTTTCTTCTAAAGGAATCAGATAAATCCCATGATTTGGGAGTCCGAGGGATTTAAAATATTCATACTGGAAAGCAGTATTTTTTAAATGCAAGTCGAGCTGGATGGGACAGCATGCTATAATGAGGCACAGCAGGAATGTGGATTAGAAACAGCCCCGTTGCATGAAATGAAACACATCGTTTCACTTGGGTACAGTCTTGACTTTCAATGAACAAACAACTGCACTTTAGGAAAAGAAAGAGCAGTGACAAAGTAAATAATACAACAGAACGTGTCCAAAGGATACAACTCACCTTGTTTCTAAATGTGGTCTTATCATCCATGCCTGGGACTTCTTTCACCAGGACTACCATAACTCCTTCCTCTTTGGCTGATCCGATCATATGCATCATATTTTCTCCTTTAGCCTAGATCAGCCAAATCACCAGATCTTGAATGACCATGCTGAACTTCATTTTCATTTCAAGGTCCCATTTGCATGTCTCCTGGAAGCCTTCTCTTCTCCAGGCTGCAGAGCCCCATCTCTCTCAGCCTGTCCTCAGAGCAGAGCTGCTGCAGCCCTCTGAGCATCTTGGTGGCCTCCTCTGGACCCGCTCCAACAGTTCCATGTCCTTCCTGTGCTGGGGGCTTCTTTCTCTTTCTTATTACCTCACTCTTTCCATTTTTTTTTTTTGGGGGGGGGGGCGGGGGTTGGGTTTATACCTTCTCTCAGCATTTGTGGTAGAAGAAATCTCCAAATATTTTNTGATCCCTTTCAACCCAAACCATTGAATGAATGTATGGATTTTGCTGCAATGTTTATTTCAATCTTAAAAGATATTAGTATGATTTTTTTTTCCCTTTCGTCAGTTTAGATTCTCTTTTGTTTAGGTATTATTTATTATACTTTATCTTTGTAAACCAGCAAAACAATTTGTGACATAGCCTGCATAAAAGACACTCAGAAAGTGAGGTTTTATTGCATCTTCCTCTCTCCTCCCCAACAAAGAATATCAGTATGTGTTTTAAATGATCAGTCAAAATTGAATCACAGGCAGCTCTGCACCACAAAGGACAATAATTCAATATAATTCAAGATGCCTATTGAATTCTAATGCCTATGTGTCAGTACTCCAGTCCTGATGCCTTTTATAAAACAGTTTTCATTATTATGTGTTGCTATTAAGACTACTATTAAAAAGGCAGCAAGGATTCCTCAGATACATGTGTCTGTCTCCTTCTTACACATAGAATGGAATTCATTCTTTCTCACATGGTAGGTAGCTTTTCTAATCATTTGCACTATATTGCCATTCAATTATAATAATAAGTAATTCCATGTTAATTAGATGTGACAGGCCACCTACATGTTGAATTTTTGACAACTGTCTTCTAAGCACTGTCAGAACACCAGGTCAGGCAGTGCCCCTGGAAGACACCTTGGAGGTACAGCCTCCTGGAAGCAGGAACAGAAACATTAATGTTCATAGAATGGCTTAGGTTGGAAGGGACCTCAAAGATCATCCACTTCAACCTCCCCACCATGCACAGGCACACCTCTCAACCATACTCAGCTGTTCAAGGCCTCATCCAACCTGGGTTTGAACACTCCCAGGGAGGAGGCAGCCATAACCTTCCTGGGCAACCTATCCCAGAGTCTCTCTGACTGGATCTTCCTAAGATCCAGTCTAAACCTACTCTCCCTCAGTTTCAAACATTTCCTCCTTGTCCTATTGCTAGACAACCCTTATGAAAAGCCCCTCTGCAGCCTTCCTGTAGGATCCCTTCAGGCATTGGAAGGCAGCTATAAGACTTCCCCTGGAGTCATCTCTTCACCCACCACCACTGGCTTTTCTGACTGGCACTCTAATCAATGGACAGAAGGTGCTGTGCACCATTGGCTCACATACAGAGGTGTACAATGAAAACAATAAATCTTTTAGGACTGCACTGAAACTGCAAGAAGCAACCAGGTTTACCTCTGCTGGTTTTGTGCCTTGAGAAATACAGACAGCTTCTCCCATAGCCTCTGTTTTGTCTGCCACAGATCAATAGGAGGAGTTCATTGCAGACTGGCCTTAGTTCTCGTCCACATGAAGGGCATCTGGTGATTTCTTCCTTGAGAAGGCTTCAGGCTTCACAGCTATGAGTTGGAAGTGTCTTATAATAGCACTTCTAATCCCAAATTTCAAGTCTAGTCCAGCAAAGATGGGGTTTAATGTTTTGCTATTGAACTAATTCATAGGAAAGGTGAAAATACTTTATTTTTACATCACTGTTATGTACTTTTTCATGTTTTGTACTTTAGAGTGTTCTATACACAATACTCCAGAGTCATTCGTTCCCCTAAAATAGGGTAAAAGTAACTCATTTTGCCAATCTTGAGTTACAAACTCTTCATGTGATGTAACTTTGTACAGTTAATTCAGTCTAAAGACTGATCATCTCCATGGGGGCACCTGAGGTGTTGCTGCAAGTACAAGTTACACCTTGTTCTATATGTGAAAGATCACTGACAAGAAAAGCCCAGAGCTGTCAAACAAATGCCATTGAGAGCTGCATTATGGCTGAAGAACACAGAATGCAACCCAGAGAAGAGAGCTTTGTCTGAAATGTAGATTTCCTGACCTGCCTTGCCTGTTGGATTATATTGCAGTTTTGTTAGGAAGCAGCTTTCTTCTTTATTTCTCTCTTTTTATTCTTATTCAATAGCAGGCTCACTGGAAGAACTCTTGCAGCTACTGTTCCTGGAGTTTAATTTATGCCTTTTGAAATAACTACAACTTGTGAAACTCTGTCACTGGGGGAAATCAGATTCAAATTTTCTCTTGAATAGTTGGATTATTATTGTAACCACTTAAAAGGTGACAGGATCTTCACCTAAGCCATTTTTTTTTTCTTCCCTGAGAAGTGTTGAAAATGTCACCCAGTTAAAGCCCAGATTGGAGAGTCATTTAAAAACATGTCTCATTAAACACTCAGCTCTTGTTATGACCCTGATGGATTGGTTGCCACTGAGTTTATGAAAAATGAAATGCATTACTTTTCCGAGAAGCTTTAACTATGCATTTTCCACTCTCATTTAGGACAGGAATAGATCATGTTTATTAAACAGTTAGCATCTGGCCTACCAGTCACCCAATTCAAAGACTAGAGAATGGCCTCAAGCCATGACTGGGTAGGTTTAGACTGGACATTAGGAAAAAGATTTTTCACAGAAAGAGTGGTCAGGCACTGGAATGTGCTGCCCAGGGAGGTGGTTGAGTCACTAATCCTTGAGGTGTTTAAAAGTCCTTTGAATGTGGTGCTTGGGCATATGGTTTAGGGGTGAACCTTGTAGAGTAGGGATATGGGTTGGACATGGTGCTGCCGAGGGCCTTTTCCAACCCGAGCATCTCTGTGATTCTGTGAAGGGAAAAAGAGAGTTGTTCAAAAAAGCTTTCCTTTTTTCCTTTTCAACAAGTAGTGTCTGTCATGCTTTGCAGACTTTTGAAGGCAACACCAACTACGACACACCCGAACTGCGGACTTTTGAGCCTGTGCAAACCAGATTCATCCGCGTCTACCCTGAGAGAGCCACACATGGAGGGCTGGGGCTGCGAATGGAGCTGCTGGGCTGTGAACTCGAAGGTAATTGCTCTGCTAGAGATGAATGCACTTTATTATTTTCATAAATACATTCTCTACTTGGGCTACTGCTGAATGCTGCTGTATCTGTACAGGCAGCACATCAGACTCTCGCTTCCATGACTGCCATTAGTGCTGTTTCTTGGCCTAATCAGTTCCTTCTTTGCAGACATTCAAATATGCCCAAGGCTCAAATATTATTCTTACTCCCATTCCTTTGTTGAATCACAGTGATGCTCTCCACATAGCTTTCTGTTCCCTTAAGCAGGCTTATGATTATACTTTTGAGAATCATAGAGCTGTTAGGAAACAATAAAGACAGGAACTTAAACTTTGTTACCATGATACAACCCTGGAAGAGATGTTTCCTGAAAATGCAGAGGGAGCTTTGCACTAAATATAGCAATTTTGTCCTTTGCTCCTTCAAAGGATGTGAAAAGCACATCAGACACTATGGTGGGCAATGATTACTTGGCAGGACAGTGCCTCTGCAATTTTGATGGGTAAAGGAGGTCTCTTTGTTCCCTTAATTTTGCAAGAGTATGTGGAAGATAAAAGACCAGGAAAAGCAAAGTTTAGACATCATCCTTGGATAGTGACATGAAGTCAAGCTTTGATTCTTCTTATATAAACAATAATGATTTAACTTTATAGACTACTGCAGATAACCCTGGGTGAATCTCACAGTTTTGTCTGGCGGATGGCGGTATAGTAGCATGGCTTGTGGAGCACACAGCTCAGCACCACACAGGATAACAAACCATGTTATCCAGGCCTTCAGATGTGCCTCGTGTAGAAGTAACCAAACAAACTTCTGAGGCATAGAAGTGTTGGAGCCAGTCCAGAGGAGGGCCACGAAGATGCTCAGAGGGCTGTAGCAGCTCTCCTATGAGGACAGGCTGAGAGAGTTGGGGCTCTGCAGCCTGGAGAAGAGAAGGCTTCCAGGAGACCTTAGAGTAGCCTTCCAGTATCTGAAGGGAGCCTGCAGGAAGGCTGGGGAGGGACTGTTTGCAAGGATGTAATCTTGTCTTGTAATGACAGGATGAGGGGCAATGGGCTTGAACTGGCAGAGGAGAGATTTAGACTGGATGTTAGGAGGAAGTTCTTTACAGTGAGGGTAGTGAGGCACTGGCACAGGTTGCCCAGGGAGGTTGTGGCTGCTCTCTCCCTGGAGGTGTTCAAGGCCAGATTGGACGAGGCCTTGAGTGACCTGTACTAGTGGGAGGTGTCCCTGCCTATGGCAGGGGGGTGGAACTAGATGATCCTTGAGGTCCCTTCCAACCTTACTATTCTATGATTCTATGAATGGAGCCAACTCTGCCTCCATTTCTTCCTCCTCATTTCTTCCCCAAGGCGGAAGAGTGGGAGGCCTTTGCTGTGAGAACTGATGAGTTCCGTGTTGTGTTTTTTTAGTGAAGGCCAGACTGAGTAAGTTTGCTTTTCACTTGGCCCGGAAAGTGGAGAGGTTGGAAATACTTCTTAGTTCCTGCAGGAAGTCCTCGTTTCCTGTGGGAAAGCGTCGACCCTGCAGACTATTGTGCTATGTGCACATTAAGAAAAAGAAAATCCAGCACCTGCCTTATGTAAACTCAGCCACAGGGCTCTTGTAGATATCAAGAAGTTCCATGGACCATGTCTCCAGAACAAATTGCTCAGTGAGATGAAGGAGACAAAGAGAAGACTAACAGGACAAAATGCCTTTGCTATTAGGCAAACTACACCAGTCTTGAGTTTGTCTTTCTGCACCTTTTGAAAGGTGTTCACCTGCAGGTCACCCATGGACAAGCGAGGTCAATTCCCATCTACCTGTGCAAGAAGCATAATAAGAAAACTTTGTTGTCTAACTGTATGTTAAGGAGAGCAGTGAAGTCACTTAAGATTTACTGAGCTGGAAAGGAGTTGAGATGAGAAAAGAAGCATGGAGGTAGGTACAGGCAGGAGTAGAAATCAGCTTTCCAGCAATAACGAGCAAAGGGAATTTTTGTGTGCTCGAAGCATCCCTGGGGGGCTTATATGAAATGATGGCAGAGATGTAGGCAAGCTTGAGGCTATACAGTGGCACAAAGATCAAGATAAGAAACTTAACTCAGTGTGGAAAGGTAGAGGGAGGTCCCAGAGGGGGACCAATACTCTCAATAATTCATAATAGATACAGAAAACTGTTTCTTTAACCAAGGCTCTCTTGTACCTGTAAAGCACAGGTCAGGGTCCTAAAGAGCCATGTTTCATCCCAGATTATATCTACTTCAGAAACTACTCTCCTTCCTGTGGCCAGCAGGCTCTGGGAACAGTAGAAAGGCAAAGAACAATCCAGAAAAAAATAAATGTGTTACTGCATAGCTTATAATGAGACTAAAGCATTGTTAATGAAAACAACAGTGGGTGAGAACAGACAAAAGCCTGGATCACATTCCCAGAGTGCTTATCTTAAGCCAGGGAACTGTACTTGCAGCATAAAAGGTAAACCTAAACATAACACCAAGTATCTGTGTTCTGCTATTCCAGATGTGGTGTGTTTTGCAGATACTGGGTTATAGATATATTTTCTGGCACCTTGCACAAGTCTCAAGCTTTTAAGTATAATAACAAAGGTCAGTCAGACTTTTACTGGTTATGCAGCAGCTACCGGAAAGAAGTCACCAAGGAGAAGCAGGCAGGTGGCCGGGAGGGATGACTGACATCACTCATGTCTTATTTATAACTCCAACAAAAATAAAAGAAACTCCTTCCAGATCTCCTCGTTGGTCACAAAGTGATTCCACATCACACTGACTTCCTGTCACTGTTACCAGGACTCTGTTTAGACACTTCCTGTCTTACATGTGCTCTGCAGAGGTTATGGTGGGTGCTGGAGGATTACCACCTTAAGAATGCACCCCTCCTGCTCCTCTGTACAGCCTGCAGTAAAATGACAGGGTTTATACCTCACCTAAGACTCCCATCCTGCCTTGTGAGGCTTTCACCCTTCATTGGTGGAAATCAACACTCATCAGCCAGTTAACAGAGAATCTGGGGCTTGGCTGCCTAGCTCTTGAGCTCAGATATAGCAGAGTGCCTTGGTGCAAGGAAGCAGATGTGTCCTGTTGCAAAGTACTAACTCACCTGCAAAGTAGAGCTGCTTCATCCTTCAGCTAGAACACATGATGACAGTACATGGTGCTCATCAAAATGTTACTACCAGTTGCATGATGATTCTCCATCACATTTTAACTGACCAACTGGATTTCGTTTCAGCTCCTACAGCTCTCCCTACTGTTTCTGAAGGCAAACCCATGGATGAGTGTGATGACGACCAGGCAAACTGTCACAGTGGCACAGGTGATGACTACCAACTGACAGGTGCAGAAACCATCCTCATTCCATTGCAGCTTCGTTGTAGCTCATATCCATCACCAGTTACCAGCTAAATGTTTGCAGTGATTTAATCACTCAACATAAATGGACATTGGTATGCAGTTCATATTGCCAGTGCTGTCAAAACAGTGGCATCTGCCTTTTACAAATGACAATACTTTTGATTGTTTTCTCAGCTATGTAATTTTTGAAGCAAATAACAGTGACTAGCTGGAAGAGAAGGCAATTTGGTTTTGTTAGGGTTTTTTGGGGTTTTTTTTTTTGAGCAGGAATTGTGTCTAATCAAATGCCCTAGTCAGACTTTCTCTTATTAAGAGAAAGCTGGACAAATCTTTTGAGGGTTATTGTCTGAGACTGAAGAACTCAAGATGAAATACTGTTTAGGTTCAAGATATATATGCTTCCATACCTAAAATTTACTACAGTACTCAAATCCCAGTCCCAAACCTTTCCTAGACAGAAGCAAAGTGCATTTGTTTCATCAGAGCATACTGAGATATACCACCAGAAATATTTCTGTGAGCATCCCTATGAGCACTCCATTACAACCACAGAGAGACTGATGTTCTCCAAGCTGCCATCACTAGCAGGAAAATAGGAGGGAGAGACATAACACAGTTTGCATCTGGAAGAGAGCAGACTTGCTAGTTTTCACATTCTCCCACTTTGGCAGAAAACCACCATCCTTCTGAGAAAGCTGACAGTGCACCACTACATTTTTGATCTTTTCTTGAAGGTCACTTGCTGCACAAAGCTCTGGGTCTGTTTGATAAGATCTTCCTGTAGCAGGTCTATACATCTACGGTAACTAAGCTTATTTTTGGGCACAGTGACACAAGTTATTTCATCACTGCTCCCTGATGCGCTTATCTAATAAATGTTTATTGCTTCTCATATCCATGATATAAAATAGCATTAAAATCTGGCAGTAACTGTCTAAGAGGACATTGGGAAACCTTAAGTAAGAGATTGACTTTTTGGAGCAGCCAAGTAGAACATCCAACAGCAGATACAAATGAAAGTGCAGTTTCAGCATCAAATCCTTTCCAAGCCTTGCCAGTGTCTCCTGTAAATGCATGCTGCAAATCATAAATTGAAAAACAGTTCTTGAGTGGAAAAGACACTGCATGGTCACTGTCACTGCTTTTCAAATCAGTGTCCCAGGTGAGTCTTACTCTTTTTGAAAGCAGCCATGGAGGGAGTCTGATAAAATAGTCTGTAATCTGTTAAGGTAGCTCAGAAAGCTTTCAGTGCTACTAAACATTGTAATTTATTTATTCTTCTGAAAGGAAAGAGCAGGTCAGAAAACTCTGGGGCTTCCTGCAAAACCCTGCACTGAGAGCTGGCTTGCAAAGCCCAGTAGGTAGAGACATATTTCACATAGATGAAGGCTGCGTGAGAGGAAGACAGATCTGTGCAAGCACCTTCCCTGTTCACTCATAGTCTTTGGGCTTCAGGGAGCTCGAGACTGCATCCCACGTGTCCCTTAGGGAAAGCTTATTGAACAGAAGAAACTCCTTCTGGCAATTTTTGCAGGTTGTGCTTTAGGGAGCAATTTATAAACTTGAAGAGAAGGGAAAAGTCACCAGACTTCCTGAGCAGCAGCTCTTCTGGGGGGGGCTGAACCTATTTCAGTACCAAAATTGAAAATTACTATCATTGCCCTTCTACAAAAGTGCAGACACTTTGCTGTAATTTATGACTGTACCACCTAGAAACCCTGAGCAGAGCATGCCCAGCTGTTCTGGACACTGTGGAAGCACTGCATTGTATGTTTAATGTTAACTTAGAACATCAAAATGCACAGAAGTGCATTTACCAATAATTGAATTGTAAACATTCTTCTTTTTTTTTTCCCCCATCAAAATGCATAGAAGGAAATTATGTAAATCTGGTGGTCCATTAAGAATAGCAGAGCAGTGCAGGGGGAGTGCCATCATCCCCTTTCTGCTCTTTTATCTGAGGCATGTGGCGCCCCTCTTCTCCTGGGTACCACTGTGAGAGCCTCTTCCCCAAGAGCACTTGCACATATGTGAGCATCACAATGGAGCCTCCCTCCCAATTAGCTCTAATTGTGCTGTGGGCCAGATTCCCTCCTGCACTGCTCGGACCCCATACAGAGCTAGTCTATTTGTGTGGCTCATAGCATTTCCCATCAGATCATTCTCACAAACATAAAGCTGATATAGCCTGGGCATTCATCCGCTTTGGAAGTCATCATAGCCATCCTTTCTATAATGCTGTAAGCGTTTGCTTGCTGAAGAAAAGCAAAGCCATTGCCTGGCAATCAGCACCCCACTGCGCCGTTATAATTGTGCTAATTTCCTTTTTGTTTCCTTTATCAATATGAGGCTTGCTTTAAAAAGTCAAGTATTTTTAAAATACCAATTAGTGAGCTTAGGAGAGGGCCATGACCCCACTCACCTCTTTTTCATCTGCTTGGAGAAGACAAAGGGGAAGTCTTTAATTTCTCCTGCTCTCTGAGGCAGAAATGAGGCCTGTCTTAGACTATAGCCTAAAGCTGGGCTATCCAGAGAGACCAGGACAGGCTGCAGAAGTGGGCTTGGGTGAACCTCATGAGGTTCAAAACAAAGCCAAGTGCAAGGTCCTGCACCTGGGTCAGGGCAACTCCTGGTATCAGTCCAGGCTATGAAGCCATGAAGGCCTTGCTGAGAAGGACCTGGGGCTACTGGTGGATGGGAAGCAGGAGGTGAGCTGGCAATGTGCACTCACAGCAA
This sequence comes from Ramphastos sulfuratus, assembly GCA_013399055.1. Taxonomy (NCBI): domain Eukaryota; kingdom Metazoa; phylum Chordata; class Aves; order Piciformes; family Ramphastidae; genus Ramphastos; species Ramphastos sulfuratus. Next base: position 368,773 of record WBNM01018688.1, on the reverse strand, counting down.
GGAATGCCAACAAATACAGCCGGGACTGCATTAAAAAAAGCATGGCCAGCAGTTTGAGAGAGGTGATTCTCCAAGAGACCCTTCTTGGAGTACTGTGTACAGCCCTGGAGTTGTCAGCAGAAGACACAGACCTGTCAAAGTGGGTCCAGAGAAGGTAAACAAGAAAGATCAGAGAGATGGAAGACCTCTCCTCTGAGGAAAGGCTGAGAGAGATGAGGTTATTCAGCACAGAGAACTTTCTGAAGAGACCTTATTGAGAACTTCCAACACTTAGAGAGAGCCTTTAAGAAAGATGGGGACAATCTTTTCAGCAGTGCCTGTTGTGACAGGACGAGGAGTGCTGGTTTTGAGCTAAAAGAGGGGAGATTTAGACTAGATATAAAGAAGACATTTTCTACAAAGTGAGTGGTTAAACACTGGCGCAGGTTGCCCAGAGAGGTGGTAGGAACCCCATCCCTGGAAACACTCCAGGTCAGGCTGCATGGAGCTTTAAGCAACCTGATCTAGTTAAAGATGTTCGTGCCCATGGCAGGGTTGGTGGACTAGATGACCTTTAAAGGTCACTTCCAACCCACAGCATTCTATCATAGGGTTCTATGACCTCTCACGCACCTCTCTTGAGAGCTGATCTCACTATACTGGCATGGAACAACACACAGGGAGGACACAGCATGGCAGGGGCTGGAGGATCTCACCCCCCGACATGAGAAACAACATGTGATGGGTGAATGCACAAACTGGGGACTCTTAGGAGGTGCTATGAAGATCAGTTTCTGACTTCCTGTGTGATTTGGAGCAAATCAGTGTCTATAAAACAAAGAGCACCAGAGGGATATGACAAGGATTGATCAGCTGATGCTGCAAGGACTCCAAAGATATACAGCTTTATTTAATGATGACTTCTTGCTTTCTTTTTTGATAAAGTAAACCAGATCTTTAATGACATATTTTCATGCCTCATCTCACCTACTCAGTTACCTACATGTCTAATAAAGGTGCTACTATTTCAGATTTATATCTAGGATATTCCTAATGACTGCTGTGTCCTTTGTTGCATCCCATGTATCATGATATGCATAATTTCTTTTCCAGGTGGTACTACAATGCTGAATACAGAAAAGCCAACAGTAATAGACAATACACTACAACCAGGTAAAAAAAAATCCTTTTTTTTTTTCTTATTAAAAACATAGTAAATTCCATACCCAAATTTCATGCCAGAGACAAAATAATGGATTGCAGCACTTCCTGACTTCCCCTTCCCTAAAAGTCTCTGAAGTAAAGAAGCATCTGGTCTCTCAGCTCTGCACAGTAAATATTTTATTCCTTTCATCCACATGTAGACACAGCAGAGAACAAGATTTCCTTCTGCATCAGCAAATGCCAAATGCTGACAAAATTAAACTAACTTAATCACACAGTGCACTCTGTTTAAATGTGGCACGTCAGTGACACAAAATGTGTTTGCAAACTCCAGGAAAAGAAAAACAGAGCCACACAGGCCCACTCTGTATTTATATCCAGGGCTTTATAAAACTCAGACAAGTCAAATTTGCCAGTTTCTCCATCAGGGAGCTGGCAGTTTTACAGCATTGTTTTTGAGCAAGTTGTCTCAAAATGGGGTTATGTAAACTGCTGCCACCGGCTTGAAAAAGGAAGAATATGTTGCCACTGGCCTTTAGACTTAATCAATACTATAACTAGCAGCTTTTAAAACCTGTAGTTTGCTGCTTCCACACTTTTCATACCATTTTTTTAATATCCTGTGCAATTTACTGGGAGTCGGGGAGAGGCTAAATTTGGGGAAAAAAAACCAAACCAACCCAAACTCCAAAAACTATAACAGCAGTTTTCAAATCCTTTGCGTTAATAATTGTGGAGCGGTAAGGGGTCAGTTTTCAGTTACTCCCATTTCCTCCATTAAAGCACAGCCAGGCACAGCCTTGCAAGTGATTTATTAACAGGGTGGATAAGTGTTTATCATTGTTTCCTCAACCATGTGGCACAATCCACTCTTGCTTCCAGTCAAAGAAAGAGACTAATAATGCAGAAGTTTCCTAAAGGACACCGATGGTGCTGAGCTGATTAAGAGATAGAGCTGACTTAGGCATTGCTCCCACTCTCGGCCTTTGCATTCTGATACTGCACAGGCAAAAGCTTTTACTCCTCTCAAAGTTTGTCTCCAGGGTCAGCCAGTCAGCTTAGTCAGCACACACTATTTCTAGCTCTGCCCTGCTTTGTGAGCAGAAGGAGATTGTGAAGTACCAGTGCAATGAGAAACACACCAAGGGGCTGGCCTGCCTTTGTGGGACACCTCTCTGCGTTGCTCTTCCACACTCAGCGTGGCTGAAGGGCTGGAAGGCTGCTGGTGATCCCAGTACAGAAAGGAGTAGGGGATGCAAAGGAAGAAAGGATGCTGTGCAGTGCTTTCAAGAGTAGAACATTCTAATTTTTATATCTGAAATAACCTTTTAGCTTTATAGTTTGCTGAAATGAAGTGGTTTTGTTACAGGCTTTTTAAACTATCTTCTTGCATTTAAACAAATTGCAGATTCATAAAGAGCCTCTGTCAATGCAGTTTTCCTCCATCCTCCCCACAGCTGCAATTGGAGGTTGTGTTTAATCCCCTTGACTTGGGTGGGACTTTCCAGAAACAGATTGACTGTTTCTGACAGTGATTAAGATATCCTCATTTTCCCTCCTTACTTCCCTCCTGCACCACCTTTGCTTACTCCATGATGAGCCAAGATTTTTCTCCATTAAAGGAGTCTCAGAGGTTCCCTTCACAGCATGCCAGTGTTACTTCCCTGCATTGTGCTGGTAGGAACTGCTTCCTTCCGGGGAATAAGGGACAAGTTCACATCCCAAACTCCAGGCTCCCACATGGCAGCACATTACAAAGATCATAGATAGAGATCAGTCAGATGCTAATAAATCCAAGATTTCCAGAATCTCCACTTTAAGATATAAAGGTTTCCATCTGCTTCATAATCCCTTACTGAAAACTAGCCAGAAAACACCCAAAAAGGGGCAGACAGAAATTCCACTGAACAAGGGGATACTCCTTCTGGCTTGAAGGTGGTGTAAGCATTTCCTTCTGTTGAAGGGGCACAGCTGGACCTGGCTAGCATGATGAAGCACATCGGAGTGCAGTGCCGTGCAGCTGGGAGAGATCCTACCATGGCAGCCACAAAAAACGTAGTTTAAACTGGCCTTGAAGTTAAGAGCCGCTCAAGCCCATCCCAGCCCTCAGCTGGCTGATGATGAGTGCACTCCAGCTCTTTCAGCTATTCCCAGGCTGAACAAGGTGTGAATTTAATACATGAAGGACTGAGCCTTCAGCTTTAGCCTTAATTCCCTCTAAGGGCTCGTTTACTTTAAGATGCTCGTACACCTTGTGGTAAATGATGAACTCCAAGCCAAAGGGCTATTCCAGATCAATTGCAGGCTGCAGGCTTCAGCAGATAACCCAGCATGAGCTACAGTGTGCCAGTGCTGGCCACAGCAGCTTGTGCCACTGTGATTTGGCACGGAGATTTACCAGCCCTTTGAGCAGCAGCATCTGCCATGGCACAGGTACTTCTGCCATAGGAGCTAACACCACATACTGCTGTTCTTCTGCCTGCATCCATGCCTATGAACAGCCCTAATCTTGTTTTCCCAGACTAACATGCTTGTGTGTGTCAAAGCCTGAGATGATCCTGTTCCAACCAGCTTTGACACACTATGGAAACAGTTAAGAGCAAATAGCTGGAAAGCCTCCGTGTGTAAACAAGCTCTCCATCAAGGAGACTTTTATAGTTCATTTCAAGAGGATTGAATTGTAAGAAAATAAAAAAGGATCATAGTTTCAAACCGCTAAAAATGTTTAAAGCTTTGGATGTTTTTTAAGAGAGGCTCTGCTTTCCCCACCCCCACCCCAAGACTCAAAGAGATGCCTTTACCAAATCTCTCTGTTGAGGTAAATAACTTCCAGGCCTCAGTCCTAAGACTCACCACCATCCAGTCTTTTTGAACACATCTCTTTCAGTCACAGAGGACTATCTGAAATGCCTGACCTTTAGCTATTTACAATGATGAGCAAGCTGCTCATTTACATTCCCTGCTCTCAGGCCTTTGTAAAGCAGGCTGGTCAAGAAGTATCTTGTTTTTCACACGTGTAATAGCTATGTCAGAGGAATATAATTAAGAAATCCTGAGTTTGGAATCTATGCTAAGAAATCATGTACAGGTGAATAGGTCTGATTCTCATGTACAGTGGGACAACTTTGCCTCAATACAGGGATGTTAAAGCAGTTATCATTTGCTATCATTTAAGGCACTTGTACACTGCCAGCATAAGTGTTACAAAAAGGTGAAATGCAAATATGAATCAGACCCAATAAACTACTTTGAAGTAGTCCAAATTGTGTTTGCAATTTCCCACTTTAATGTTGATTTACCCTTTGGCAAGAGCATCCTATAGAGGATTTTCATAGCATGTTTCGTGCCATCATGCTCCTTCTTGCCTCTCGCTGGATATGTCAAAGTCTGTGGGCCACAAAAGATTAATGAACTTGCAAGAAACTCACTCAACTAGATTTTCAAATTACTTCCTTGTTTGTATGCAGTAATGGGTCCAGCTGTGAGCAAGATGTGGTCAAGAAATACAGCTGTTGGTTATTCCTTGAGAGGATAAATCTGGTTTAGTTCAGTATCACGTACCCTACGTTTTGAAAAAGGCAGATGGGATTTTGTCACAGCTGCCCTTCAGATTCTGGGCTGAGCTGCTGCCAGTTGGTTACATAATAGCTGGTTTTCTTCAGCCTCTCTACACACAAACGTGGAGAGCAATCACCTAATGGCTGCAGAATTAGCCTAGCAGGAGAATGGGCCAGTGCTGCAGAGGGAGCTCACCAAATGCTACTCATCCCTACTTTCCTTCCTTCCACTGGAGCTGCCAGGCTATAGTTGAAGGACAAAGAAAAGCACAGATTGACTGTAGCTTACTGTGAGCTACTGTATCAGTCCCCTGGGACATTTAGTAGAAGTGTTGAACTATTCTGACTTTTGCTGGGGCAGATCCATTGTCCACACAACTAATGAACCTATCCTAATACTACGAGTGTCTATTATTAATTGGCTAGCAGGTCTATTTTTCCTTTTTATGGGTCCCTGGGAGAAGCAGTGAAAGAGATGTAAGAACAGCCAATAAGTGATGGCATGTTTAAGCAGCCCATAAAATAAGAACACTCTGAAATGCTTTGCCTTTGCCCTTCAATTCCATTGCTGTCATTGTCTGAGGAATATATTAACACAATCACTTTTAAGAAAACAAGAGGAAAGTAGCACCAAATAGCTAACTGAGAGCAGATTACTGGTTAAATTCTCCTCTGTTTCAGAGGATTCTCATTAACTTCTGCATGGAAAAGAAGTTAATTTTTATGCTACACCATGCTGCATGTGAGTCCAAAGCCAAAGAACACAGACATGGCTAAAGCATATCAAACTTGGGCTCTTTGCCAATTTCCTGGACTATAATTTCAAATGAAAGTGTAAGAAATTCTTTATTAGATGGTGCTGTGAAATTTAGTGCTGTTTTGAAGCTCTACTTCTAATCCCAATGTTCAGAGCTGGCTTCAGACGATGAAGCAAAAGGCTCTCGACACTCCTTGCACTCTAGAATTAATAATTAAATTCTGGATTATTTTCCTCATCTATTTCACTGTCCAGTTCTCTTTGAACTGTGTTCCGCCTTAGCAACACTCATGGAAAGCAAGTATCAAGGCCCATTTGGAGATGTTCCTCTGTGCCCTGAGCTAGATTGTCTGGTCCTGCTCTGGCAGGGGGCTTGGACTCAATGATCTCTTTGGGTCCCTTCCAACCCCTGACATCCTGTGAGCCTGTGAGCCTGTGATCACCCACATCATGTGAGAATTTTTTTTTCCTTTGATCCACATTTTACCTCACTGAATATCTTGCACTTCTCAGGCTATGAAATGGAGAAAACAAATATTGCAATCTTCCTTCCATGGATTTCTCACCCATTTACATACTTCTCTTGTGTCTTCTGCTATTTATTTCTACTCCGAGTTGAACAGTACCAATTCTTTCAATCTCTTTGTGCTGTGAGCTCATTTGTGTTGTGTGGTACCTTCAGATCGATGTGATCTATCTACCACTGTTCTCTTTTCTTGTGGTTTGAATACCACACAGGCTATCACTGGCTTTGCATGATAGAATCCTTCAGGATTAATAAGATTAATTTGGGGTTTCGTGTTCTAAGACCTTTTCTAAAGTTCTATTTCATGGCTCTGATGTCAAAGCCATGCAATATAGCTCTCCCTAGGCCTCCTTGACAATGAAAGACTACTTTCCAAGAACTTAAGCCTCTTTAATTCATATCAATGTCACTCTGTTTCTTTAAAAACTCCCCTTGATTTTCAGATGTCCTCTTTTGGGCAAGATGTCTTTGATCATAGCCCCATTGTCTAAAAAATAAACCACCATATACTGAAGAAAGGAGCATAATGGATTGCCTTTCTGCACTCCTGTGCTCACAGGCTGAGTTCTGCTGCTTCAGTGTTTTGAGCCCAAAGAGGCATTATTCACTGTGCTCTGCCCCTTTCCTAGAAGGGGAATAGGCTCCTCCAGGAAACATGTTTTCTCCATATTGAATCCCTGGGCCAGACAGTCTCAGTTTAATTCATTTCTTCCCAGCTAGGATGCCATATTCGTGACAATGTGGAGCAGACCCCTCTGGAGGCCAGTGGGAGGGAGGGGGGAGGCAGGCAGGATGGGGCAGATGAAAGGAAGGAGCAAAGAATGGGGGCTCAGTGTGGAGTGATACTGCAGCACAGCCGAGGTACTGACAGGCAGAGGAGAGAGGCAGGAGCTGCTGCACGCTCAGGCCACTTTGCTGACAGACAGAAAATTTCTAGGGGCCAGAGGGGAGAGGGCACAGTGGCTGCAATCCTGGAATCCAGTAAGTTGAGTTAAAATTCTTTCTGGGAGCAAAGACCTGCCAGACAAGGACACGGCAGACGGAGAAAGAATGACAGATCGGCTCTTTTTATATCCATTCTGTCTCAACCTACTCACCTGAGGTTTGCTGTGTGTTAATAAAATGATTATTCTAGTTTACTCTGCATTAAAATCTGGGTTGTGAGTTCAAAAGCCCTTCCAGTGTTGCCCAGGCAGATCGCTGTGTTGAGAAGGTCTTTGCCTTTTCAGACTGGGAGGGCTCCACCTCAAAGATCTGGCCAGCCACAGGCCCCAACACACTTCCCATGTTCCTCCATATTTTCCCACAATAAACAAAACACATTCTAGAGGTTACATTATCTTTCCTGGCTTTTTTTTTTTTTTTTTTTTTTAATAACAGGCAAGAAACACAATTCTGCCCCCAGAACCGATATTGATGGGAGCCCAGAGTCCTTTGTTCTTAGTTCATACTTGCACAAAGCATCTCATTAAAGTAAACCTAAGTTATTCCTTTAATAAGGTGTGAGTCATGCCTGAGAAAAGCCTTCAGGATTTGGTCACACTGCTGTGGGAAGGATATTGCTCTACAGGGTGTTGCCATTGCTGAAGGTGAGGTAAAAGTTCATCTCAACGGGGTAGGAACCAAAAGCCCAAAAGGTTTCAAGCTGCTTCTGAAAATAAGAAATGCAAGGGATTTGTGTACTATCTTTGTATAATCTTTCCATTCAAATTCCAAGTTCTGTTGAAGAAAATAAGCTACTATGTATTAAACCTTTGGGCAGAATTGAAGAGAAGCTGAAAACAAGATATGATCTCACCCTGACCTCCCTTGTTTTACATGGAGCTTGTTTTGAAGCTCCTTTCGGGTTCATTTGGCAATCAGCCACATTTGTCCCTTTTCCACCTCAGTTTGTCCATTTCAATGCTGCCATCTTGTGGGCCTGCTTAACTGTGTGGAAGGTGCTGGCATAAGTTCCTCACTGAAGTCACGTCCTCATGCCTTTCACCAGAAACCCTTTCCTGCCAAGGACATTCCATTAGTGTTTCTGTCCTTTCTTATTTTTGTCCAGATCTGACGGTGAGTTGTTGCAAACCGTTGCACCGTTAGGGTACAAACAGGTATTGACAACCAGAAAACAGATCTGGCACGGAAGCCAGAGCTTTCTTTTTGAGTCAGCTGTGTTACAGCACAGATATCAGCTAAGTGGGCACATTAGGACGGTTCATCCAACCACCAAAAACGCCAAGATATGTGTCATAAAGAGCCAAGAAGTAACCACAGTGTTTACTACAAACTGTCCTTCTTCATCTGTTTCCCGGCAGGGCTGATCTAGTTATGGCTTCTCAGAGTTTTGAGTAGGAATGGTTCTGCTAATGCTCAAATGCATGCATTTGGTTCTGATGTACAAAATCTCACTTCTGTGATTAACAACCACATTTTGTCCTTCTTTTTTCCCTGCAGAGCTGCCACTGTACAACTTCAACTGTGCCTTTGGCTGGGGATCCCAAAAGACTTTGTGCCACTGGGAGCATGACAACCAGGTGGATTTAAAGTGGGCTATCCTGACCAGCAAAACTGGGCCAATTCAAGACCACACAGGTAACCCTGAGTTCATGATTTAGCCCTTTTATTCTGTTCAATACCAACATTCCTTGCAAAACCAGAGGAGAGCACATGATCTCTAAAATGTGTGAAGTCATAAAGATGATTCTCTGTGCAGCCTAATCCAGTACATGTAGTCACAACTGACCATAATTGTCCTTTGTGTAGGGGAGTAAAGATCATTTATTGCCAGGAATTAAAGGTATCCTACTTATCCTGATTTCCTTTTGGATAGCCATCATCTGGGGGTAGAAAAGAGAATCTGGATGATCCAATGCTGTGCAGATATCCCTTACCAATAGATACAGTTATGGACAAACCTCACATTATTCCTGTTTGTAGTTGCAGGGACTGGACTGGCCAGCACAGAAAGGTATTTTAAGTAAAACTTCCCAGATGGACATATTTCCATGCCCTCCTGCTTTTCAGCCATCCCTTTCCAGAAATATCACCCTGGGAAATTGATTGGTCGGTTTTGTAGTGTCCAACTCATGGCTCTGCATAATTAGGGAATAAATATGCTTCTGGCTAGTGGAGAAGGGAAGGCACTTCGTGACCCACACAGTCTCTCCCTTCAGTGTTCTCTCTTGCATATGTGCAGATTAATCAAATGTGTTGAGATGAATCCCCCTTCCCACTTCTGCAACCCTTTTGCCTAATGAGAATGACAAGGAAATTAGACAAAATTGGACTTTTTACATTCTGAGACACTTTCTATTGAATCTTAAGACATGTACAGTAGTTTCAGGAGAAAAAAAAACTTATAATACTTTGACTATAAATGGCATTGTACAAATAAATGGCATCAAATTAACTAAAGGCAGTTAGCTGAAGTGAAGGCTGTAATAGTGAAAAAATTGATGTAGAGTAAAGTGAAATGGCTCAGTAGGATCTGACATTGAAAGGAGGTTAAAAGCTATGTTAGCCAGAGACTGACAAAATCTAAAAGGCATGCATAAGTAAAGCTCTAATTAAGACAATGAAGACAGAGTTCCTGACCTAGCACTGCAATAATATTCTGGAAATGAGAGCTATCTGCACTTTGCCACTGAGGATTATAGGGAGACTGAACCTGTCTTCAATCAAGAGAAGAAGAAATTATATTCTTCAAATGAGATTTTGTTGTTTCTGCTGGGCCCTGCTAGTGCAGAAAATGTATTTATTGTCTTAGCTGTAGCTTCAGTAAGTCTTACAGGCAGCCTCTTTTTCTCCCTACTGCATTAACTTGCAACATTTGCCAGCATTTTTCTTCAGCTTTAAGGGCACTTTCAACTGCCAGGTTTGCCACTTGCCTGCCAGCAAGTATAGAATGAGAGGGGAGGGTTTGAACACAGATCACAAGCAGTTTGAATGGCCCTGATGTCCCAAAGAAGCACCCCAGAGTCACCACAACACAGCTAGGCCACTCTGTATATTTGGAGAACCACAATGAGCACTCCCAGACAGAACTTGTCCTCTGCTGCATATGTAAGAAAGCTGAAGAGGCTCCACAGAAGTGTCTTCAGCAGCATTTGCTTTAAGACAGCAGGATACGCTGTATTTCACTTCAAGTTTTACATGGTATGATTCAGTCTGCCCAGGGTTAGGTCTTCCAGCTGAGACAGCTGTCCTGATGCTGTGATTAGTTCCCTTTTTTCCTCCCTTTGGATTTCACTACCATGTTGTGTTGCCCTCTGCACAGGAGCAAAGTTGGAAAGAGCATATAGACACAAGCACTCCTGCTGAGGAAGCTGGACAAGATGTTACTGCAGTAATTGCCATTTTAGCATCTTCTTTCCCTAAAAAATTACTTTAAAGACCAGATACTTGGCCATGTGTGTGGGCCAGGATACCTTGAACTGCCCACTGAAAAATCCAAACAACAGAAAACAGCCTTGTCTCGTGTTAGGAGAAATATTTCTGTTCCTCGTTTATTAAGCCCACTCCTTCCAGCCACTGAGTTTAAGCTACTGCTCTTTGTTCCTGGGCTACTTGGGCTTCCCAGAGTAGCAAGGGTCATCTTCCCTTCCTTACTAGTGCAGGACCAACCCAGCAAGTCTCATTTTTGCATTACTTTAAAAGAAATTCAAGAATAAAATGTGTAAGCAAACATCAATGTTAATAAACCAGCATCCTTCCAAAAGATCTTCTTTTGCCTCTTTAAACTTGTATTTAAACAGAGCTCTGTAGACTTGCATTTGAGCAGTAGTATTTCTTATTATTACTTTTCCCCTTCTTACTTTCAAAATAACTTTATGCCAAAGCCAGCAAATGATGTTGGTGCGAATGCATTACATATGCAATCTATTCTTACATGCACCAAGGTGAACTTCATATTCTTCCATCCTAATCCTCTGCAAAGAAGCTGTTCAAAAGCTGCCTGGTGTCAATCAGAGGAACTTTCCTGTAGTCAATCTCTTACTTAGCAATTTTCTGTTACCAAACTAATCACACTCCCACGTGCTTCTCTCCCAGTGTGATTAAGCAAGCAATTTCCCAAGGGTACTAAGTGTTCAGATTTCAACATGTAGAGATCCATTATGGTCTTCAGAAGACATCAGCCATAATCTCACTCTTTCAGGGTCACAAGTATACACAGCCCAGGATATTGTTCCAATAACTCTGACACAATTTGTGACAATGTGCAGGCTCTGTTTAAGAGCACTGCTTAGAGCTCAGTTCCCGATCTCTGGCCATGGCTATTCAAAACTATGTTATTATCCAGGGTTGTTCTTGTTCTTGTCTTCTCTTACAGAGCACAAATTACTTTAAGCAGAGCTTTAATATAGCTCTTTGCACAACTAGTGTAGAGTAGGGATTTGTGTCTAGCCTACTGAACTAAGGCTGCCTCTCTTCAGGAGATGCACACTGATAAATGGAGCATCCCTGCCACACCAAACATGCTTTCACCTCCTTTCCTGAGCAGAAGCAAACATGTAGTGAACATGTTAGGGTTCACTCTTGGCACAAACCATCCCACAGGGCACTCTTGTGAAGAAAACTGCCAGATGAAGTCATAGAATCATAACAAAGTTTGGGTTGGAAGGGACCTTTAAGGTCATCTAGTCCAACCACCCTGCATTGAGCAAGGACATCTTCAGGTTGCTTGGAGCCACAACCAAAATGACCTTGAATGCTTGCAGGGGCACCTACCAACTTTCTGGACAACCTGTTCAGTTTCACCACTCTCATTGTAAAGAACTTCTTCCTTATATCTCAGCCTAAATCTTTTCGTTTAAAGCCATCACCCCTTGTCCTGTCACAACAGGCCCTGTAAAAAAGACTGTCTCCATCTTTCTTATAAGCCTCCTTTAAGAATCAAAACACCACAGTAAGGTTTCCCCAGAGCCTTTTCTTCTCCACACTAAACAATCCCAACTGTCTCAGCCTACCTCCATTAGAGACATGTTCCACGCCTCTGATTGTTTTTGTGGCCCTCATCTTAGAGCACATCAGCTTTCCTAGAGCTCCCAAACCAGTGCTTTCTGCCTCTTAGTTGTGAGCCTTGGCTCATCAGCATGGAAAGAAAGCAAAATGATCAGGGTTGGTCAGGACTTCTTAGGCAAAGAGAGACCATGAACACTGGTGTCAATTCCTAACACAGTCCTTCTGTCACAGTAGGAGATGGCAATTTCATCTACTCGCAAGCTGACGAAAGCCAGAAAGGCAAAGTCGCCCGGCTGCTGAGCCCTGTGATTTACTCCCAGAACTCTGCCCACTGCATGACTTTCTGGTACCACATGTCTGGGGCACATGTGGGCACCCTGAAGATCAAACTGCGCTACCAAAAGCCCGATGAATACGACCAGGTGCTGTGGACTCTGAGTGGGCACCAGGCAGACTGCTGGAAGGAAGGACGTGTTCTTCTTCACAAGTCTGTGAAACACTATCAGGTGAGCTGGGCTCTTCCTTGCTGAGCTAACAGAGACAAGAGCAGTAACACTTTGCTGGTCATGTAGCAGAAACCATCACTGAGAGATTGATGTAGACAGTATGATCCTTAGAGCAGAGGTGCTTTTGCTGTGACAGCAGGAGCAGTGGTGTATTTGATGGTACCTGGCATGACAGGCATGTAAACAATTTGTTATTGAAGGCAACATAAATACTTTAGCAATCATTTTGCATCTGCCACAAAACTGTATCCTGGCCAAAGTTTTGCTGCTGATGTAGAAGACGTTAATGTAGTTCTGTCATTACCATAGAATCACAGAATGCTAGGACTTGGAAGGGACCTCTAGAGAACATTGAGTCCAACCCCTCTGCAAAGCAGGACAGCTTAGGGCAGGTCACAGAAGAATGCATCCAGGTGAGTTTTGAAGATCTCTAGAGAGAAGGTGACTCCACAACCTCTCTGGGCAGCCTGCTCCAATGCTCCAGCATCTTCCTAGCAAACATTTTTTCTCTCATTGAGCTGATAATAATTCACATTTGCCTATGCAAGTTCATAAAGACATGCAGTGCAGACTGGCAGGCCACAAACAAAGCAGATGTAGATGTATCCTGAATGCTGCAATTGTTAATTAACAGAAGAACAATGTGAACATTATCTTCTTTTGCAGGTGGTTATTGAGGGAGAAATTGGAAAAGGAACTGGAGGAATTGCTGTGGATGATATTAAAATTGACAATCATGTAGCACAAGAGGATTGCCGAAGTGAGTATGAATAGCAAGAACATGCAGAAATCTCCCCCAAAGCATGATTTGTTGTATTTTCATACCTGTTTTTATCTTGCATGTATAGAGAGTTTTGCACTGAAAGCATTCTGATCTGACCCATAGTTTTATTCCTAAGTGCCACTGGTGTCACCTCAGTGCTGCAGCAGCTGCAGTCTTTTGGATCAGAACTGACAGCCTACTGACATGGGTCACAGCATTTCCACATTCTCACATCTCTCCCTATATTTTAGATTGCTACCCTCTTTAATTTCTCTGCTTTTCCTAAAGCTTCTCCCTGTTTTAACTAAAGCTCAAAATCCAATTCTATTTTTTCATTCTTTTTAGATCACTTGCTAGCAAGCCTACCTGACTTCTGTTTTAAAGAACCAAGTCAAACCCATGCAGGATACACAGATAGGTCAAAATGCCCCTTGATCTGTCCTCTGCTGTCCTGTGTTCCTGAGTTTGCTGTGACTCATTTGCTGTAGTCATCAGCTCCCAGATGGGACATGACATCATATTAGAACATAGCCACTGAGCCAGCCTATTCCTAGATGCTATTTGAGTCCTTTTACTTCTGGCCAGTCTTGAGTTATTCCAGTCACTGCTGGTCATATGTGGATTGCATACTGCACATAGCTTGGCAGCAGCAAGCCCAGACAAACACAAGCGACTGAAACCTGCCCTTCATGATGGAGATGGAGCAATGACTTTTATGTAGGAGAGGGAATGGAACTGAGAACCCTTGGCATTAAAAATGTAAACTTATGCCATGTGAATTGGCAACAGAGCAGAGAACAGTAATAGAAGGTGTTCCTCAGCTTTTGTAGCTGATAGCCTTTTGAGGCAACTATGGCAGTCTCTGACTACATGGTAACTTCATTGCAGGCTCAGAAAACTGCATGGTCTCCTTTATCACACAGTCCATCTCCTGGGGTTCACCATGTGCCACCAGAGTGACAGTTACGAGGAAAGAGAGGCAGGACACACTGGCTGGTTCTCCTGCAGCATCCTCAGTACCAAGAAAGGTGCTGGGACCACAATGATGGTACTCACCTGACTCCAAAATCAGAAAGGAATGTAACTTCCTTCCTACCTCTGCTTCTTTTGGTTGCTCAAACCAAATCCTGAGCTAAGAGGTTGGCCCGTGAGAGCCAAAGCCAAAAGCTCAGTCTGGAGCCCAAACACAAATGTGCTCACTGCAGTCAATGAAACTTTCTTGTGATTAACTATGTCTACACTGATGAAGTGTTGCAGAATCAGGCTCCAAAATTGTAAATACAATGAATGAGATGCAAATTCATCACACTGATTTCTCTTTCCTGGGCATGGAAAACCCCTGCTGGTAACTAAAACCATGCCAAGACTGGGAAGAGAGGAGTTTTTAAATCTTTCTCTTTTTTTCCTCCATTAATTTTCAGAGCCCATCATAATGAACAGTTCTGTCAAGCTGACATAATGATGCTCTGACACAGGCAAAATCTGCTATAACAGCATTGCCAGCACGATAGTCAATCAGTGTTTGTAACCCTAATAATCAAAGTCAATTCTCTTTGCTTCATTAGAATCTACTGATGTGAAGAACAAAATAGAAGAAGAAGACCCAGAAAGTAATCAAACAGGTAAAAAAATGGGTTATTGTTAAGAGGGAATGAATTTTCAAGTGCATTTGGTGAAAAGGTCTGCGGTTTATTTATTGATTCATAGATTAGTTCTCTAGCTGCATATTTTATTAAGAGTTTTTGATTTATATAGATCAGTTTAAAAGGCTTCAATATCTGAAGGATTTGATCATTTTGTTCTCCCACATGATGTAATTTTATGGAATTTGTATTATTCATACCTATCTCAAGCCTCTCATAATTTATATATGTTCTTTGTTTTATTTTTTATACATATATATATATATATGTGCATACACACTATAGCTCCTTAATATTTTGTTATCTAGAAGTCCTGTCTACAGCTGAAGAAACAGCTATCATTATACCTTACACTTTATGACTCATGCAGGGTCTAGGTAATTAGACTCAAAACTCTTCAGGCTAATTGTTTCTCAGACCTGGCTGAAAATGTCATTTTATGACCAGTCTACCAAAGCGTTATCATTTTCAGTGATGATAGCTATAAATGGATCATTAAATGCATCATAATTGTCATATTGTCCCAATGATAAAATCCACTTGCATTTTTCAGGCAGTACATTTAATATTTTCTTCTGTTGGAGATGACAGGATTGCTAGCACTAATTTCAGTGAAAGCAGGGTTCATCCAAAAGGACTTTTTGGCTTTCCCTGCAACAATTCTCAGGGTCTGCTAGCTCATTGGATCTCTTCCATAAACTGAAACATGTTTATGGGTAAACATGATGATACCCAGTGAATATTTTACATATGGGGCCGGAGTGCCCTTCTGTGTCAGTTCTGTCACTATTTCCATTTCAAGGTCCAGTTCTTAAGTCAGTGAAGAGGAGACAGATGCAAAACAGCTGTCAAAGGCTTTAAGCATTCATAGTGAGCTGCACAAGATTTAATTAACAGTTTTGATCTAAATACTGCAAGATGGCAAAATAGAATCAAAAGGTCTGGTTCTTTAGTTCCAAGACTCCCACTTAATCCAAGGCAGGATCAAACCCCTACTAATATGCAGCAGATTCAAGGACTGTAGAACAGTGAAGGAAAGGCTGAGAGACCTGGGCCTTCTAAGTCTGGAGAGGAGACCAAGAGGAGATCTCATAAATGTATATAAACATCTGAGGGCTGGGGGTCAAGAAGGAAGGGACAGCCTCTGCTCACTTGTGCCCTCTGACAGGACAAGGGGCAGTGGATTTAAACTACAGCACAGGACCTTCTTTACTGTAAGAGTCACCAAGCACTGGATCAGACTCCCCAGAGAGGTTATGGAGTCTCCTTCTCATCAAGGATGCATTACTGTGTGACCTGTGCTAAATTCTGTGGTCCCGCTCTGGCAGGAGTGTTGGACTCAAGGTCTCCAGAGGTCCCTTCCAACCCCTAACATCCTGTGATCCTCTGATCTTGTATGAAAAAAATCAACAACTATTTGGGCCACATTCTAGTTTTCAGTTGCCTATGACTACCTCCTACAAGTTTTCCCATGTAGCAATTTATGTCAGAAACTTGATTTCCTTTCTCCAAATTTCCAGCTCACCAAACAAAGTTCTGACTTGAGTCAGTTCTGAAAACGTTGCAATCCTTTGCTCCATTTCAGGGTTTACTCCTCCATACCATAGAGGAGAAGACTATGATGATAACATCTCCAGGAAGCCAGGCAGCGTCCTGAAGACCCTAGATCCCATCCTCATCACCATCATAGCCATGAGCGCACTCGGGGTGCTTTTAGGAGCCATCTGTGGAGTTGTCCTGTACTGTGCCTGTTGGCACAATGGGATGTCGGAGAGGAACTTGTCTGCACTGGAGAATTACAATTTTGAACTGGTCGACGGCGTAAAACTGAAAAAAGACAAACTGAACACACAGAATTCATACTCGGAAGCATGAAGGTAAAAGCGACTGGAGAGGTTTCAGAGAATCGGGATGAAAGGACATAGCTCGGTCGTGCTGGGGAACTCTTGATCTTCTTTTACTGTACAGGCTGAAAAGTGCATTGATGACACTGAGCCAAGCTTTTCTCAGGAGCTTCAATGAGTGTGTAACCGATAAACATGGACAACAATCTGTGTTAACAACCTGAATCATGTACAGTCTGCTTCTTTCTGTTGGTTTCATTTGAAATAATCAAATGCTGGTGTTGAGACCAAGTCCGATTGATTTAGAGCTCATTTTGTCTTTCTTTCTCTCCTTCTCTTTCGTTTTCCGTTAAGGGATGGTTTTGGTTTTACTGTGCAAAATCCGAGATGCTGTCACAAAGTGTATTCAGTGGGGTCCCTTGGATGGACATGCTGTCTGTAGCTCAGTGCCCAGAACATATTGGAGTAACAGCAATTAGTGGACTCCTGCACCTGTATTTGTGTATAATTGCTCGTGTTGTGCATAGGCCAGGAAGGGTTAGGGTGTTTTTGGAAGTACTGCTGCCTCAGTACCGATATCGTGTCAGCTCTGTTTACGAAGCAATACGGTCCAATTTTATTGATGTTTTTCAGTGTTGTACTAAATTTCGTGCTTGTGAACTCCATAAAAGAGTTATGTGCCATCATCAGACACAACTGGCAACTAAGTGTACTGCCTAAAAACCCGACAACAAAAACAAGTCCTTGGCACTGGCTAGTGTATGTCCTCTCAAGTGCCTTTTTGTTTGTACTGCTTCTCATTGTGTTAACATGAACTCCAGCTCTGCTTCTCTGCAGCGATGCCCTTGGCTTTGGTCTTACTCTGGTGGCTCACTGGCTAAAAGAAAGGTGTATTTTAGTGCAAGGAAGTAGCCTCAACAAGGCAAGGGCTGATCAGATTGGACAACCTGGCTCGATTGTTCTGCTTTCTGTATTTCAACTCCGTGTCTCTTGACCCTTTTGTATAAAGCTGCAATATCCCCTTTTATTGTTCTTTCATATAGAATGTATTTTCAAATGTAAAATCTCTCTCCCTTTCTCTTTCTCTCTCTCTCTCTGAGTAGATTGCATAAGCATTTGCCATTGCCAAGGAAAGAAACCCACAGCTTTAACTTGCTGGTAATGGCAGAGGATTTTATTAGAGTTTGTGTTTTAAAAAAGGGAAAATTCTTAACTTTACCCTCCAAAGTCGAACTTTGGGTTTCTTCTTAACAGCATAAAGTGACAGTATCTTTTTTCCTGAAGTCATGAAACGTGTCTTTTATCCTGAACAGCTTGCCTGTTAATTACACCAGGGAAAATTATTCCCTTACTGAAAAGATTGCCTTGAAAATGAGAAAGTTTCCTCCTCCTGCCCCTACCTGAACCCAGAGTTCTGTTCTCTCACTAAATGTGTATTTTCATGCTAATGAATGCTAATTGGGCTTACACAGGAGTACTGAGGGCAGAATAAAATCCCACAGTGTATGTAGGATATGTTCTTACCATCATGTTCCATCCAGTCGGCATTTCTGTTTGACCAGAAGTGCAGATAGTGACAGATTTGTGAGCTGTTGGAAAAAACATCTGGCAATTAGGTGGCAATTTTATAATGTTTTAGGAAATATATGATTGGACAAATTCAGTTCAACAGCCTATGCAGCCAGCCCAACAGGGTAAAACAGAACAAGGGTTTGTTTCCCTCAAGGGGTCCACAGGAGGAGGCGAGAGACCAGAGGGATCGCTCCCCTCCTGCAGCTGTGGGAGAAGCCCCTGGGTGTTGTGCAGTGGCCTGCACACAGCACAGCCGTAACTGGGGAGGCAGCTGTAACCTTCCCCTGGATATCTACCAACCAGCAGGAAAAATAGGTGCAAACAAGGGGAAAGGAACAAACTGCAGAGTGCTGACCTTGTGTTTTCCCTCACTGAGTCAGGAAAGCGATTGTGACTTTCTGAGTTAGTCTTTTTCAGAATTGCTTTTGTAGTAGAGCAATGAAGTATCCTGTCCATGAATAGGACTAAAGAAGGGCTAATTCAGCCTTGAGTTACACAGGGCAACAGAATCCACCCTCATTTATCAATCAAATGGTTTAAAATATCTGAGTGCACCAATATGAACCACAAAACAGAAAATTCAGTAGAAAATCCATGAAGAACCTAAAAACTGAAGGAGAGGTAGGGAGATTGCAGGTAAAAATGTGATGTTTGACATTGAAAATGCTTTAAAGATGAACCCAATAGGAAAAAACAGTGGACAGCTGAAGGAAAGGTAGGGAGATTGCAGGTAAAAATGTGATGTTTGACATTGAAAATGCTTTAAAGATGAACCCAATAGGAAAAAACAGTGGACAGCTGAAGGAAAGGTAGGGAGATTGCAGGTAAAAATGTGATGTTTGACATTGAAAATGCTTTAAAGATGAACCCAATAGGAGAAAACAGTGGACAGTTGCTGATCCAAAGGAGTCCTAAAGGCAAAGACTGATGAAAATGCAAACATCCACACCAGGTCATCAAACCACAGATGCCTACATTGGAAGAGTTATCCTCTTCTGGGTCCTCCAGAAGGTGAGGCAGAGCAGCCAAGACGTGAAAGTTTTGCTAAAAGTTAGTCCACAGAATGTCCCAAGTGCCAAAGTCACTTTGGCAGAGACAGAATTTTCATTTGTGTCTAACCCTGTCATCTGAGCGTGAGGGTACGGCAGCAGCTAGTTAATTAACCCAAAGAAAGGAAGGAGTTCTGACAGCTATGTTCAGCACAACACCACGGTGGCATTCAGGTGGTAGGGTCTGTTCTTAGCTGAAAAACTTCCAGTCCACTAAGTTGACTGAGAGTTCTTATGTGCATACACAGCCTTGAAGAGAAAATCCCACTGGGAAGCCCAAGCCCAAAACCTTTAGAAATATTCCCATGGATTTCAATAGATTCTGGACCAGCTTCTCAGTCTTGATCTTTCTGAACAGTAAAGCTGGTGGTTGCTGGGGTTTTTTTATCTTCTTTTATCATAATGAGGATAGTGAACCTAAAAAAAAAAAAAGAAAGAAATATATTTCCTTTGTGGTCTTCAGACCTTACTATGATAATGAGTATCTAGCACTGAAGATTTGATTCCTCTGAAGGTAGTAGAATGGAAGTTGCCCTCCAATAAAGGAAAAATGATACTGCAACTTTACATTGAAAAGTATCTTGCACTGATAAATATATTTAAAAAATAAAAATTATATGTTTATAAAGTTATTAATTTGTAAAGGCAGTGTTACAAATTGTTCAGTTTATATTGTTTTAGATTGTTTCATAATTTTTAAAGTGTAAAATAACATATTTTTTTTTCTTTATTGAAAAACTATAAACGAAAATTTTCGGTAGTAAAATGATTTCATTTTACTGGTATATTATTGCTTCATGTTTTGTACCATCATAAAAACTTTGTGCAAATTTTTTTTACAGAAAATTTTTATTTTCTATGACAATATGACACTTGTAAATTGTTGTTTCAAAATGAACAGTGAAGCCTTAACTTTAAATGACATTTGTATTCTCAGACACTGAGTAGCAAAGAAAAAAAAAGAAAAAAAAATCACATAGAACTGAACTGTAACTTAAATTTCCAAACTATGACTACTACATTCCAAAGAAACAGTTGAATTAAACATTTTCATAAAATATCCCACACCTGATGTGTTTTATTATGCTAAAATAGATTTGTTATTAACTGGCTGGGTTTATTTAGCATCTTGCAACAAGCACAATGTTTTCATCAGGTTTCCATTGGTTGGTAGGCAGCTCCAGCAAACCATTAATGGTTTGGGATGAGAGGATTCACCCTTTGCCTGCCAGTTCTCGCTCCCTGCTGGCAGATACTCCCATCACATGGCTAATTTTCAGCCACACGGCAGGGACTTAAGAGGACAAATCTACCACTGCCACTCCTAGGTTGCAGTTCAGCTCCCTGCCATGGGAAGCCCAAGCCACACACACTGTGTGGGTCTTACACACCCCTTGTGGCTTGCTCTTAGGGGATGAGATTTACTGTGGAGTCATCTCCATTTCTGACATGTTGCTCCACTGAGTGTCTGCTCCAGTAGTAAGGTTTCTGGAGATCAACTCCCTGCAATTTTCCACTGAAGACATCAGGCCCTGCCCAGTCATGGCCAAACCTCCCAATGCCGAGCACAAGTTGCTGACAGGAGCGAATGCCGCAAGGGCAGCTCACTGGGCCTAATTCGGCATTCATCTGGATGCTCAACTCATCTGTGGAACATATGGCCGTGGGTGGGGACACCTTCAAGAAGCCTGCATCCAGATAAGCTTTAAATTACACATTTCCTGGCTTATGCAATACTGACACATTTGTTTCTCTCTAACAGAGTATTCTGCACAGTAACTTGTGTCAGATCCTGTCTTTACTTTGGAGACACGAGCAATGCACATACAGTGACTGTGTCCTTAGGCTGAGTACTCATGGACAAATATTTTACTTTAGCTACCTTACAGCTACTGGGGAAAAATATTGTAATTATTGTCACATATTTGCTGATTGTTACCCTGGAAGAGAAAACAGCAAATCCTCTTTCAAGAAAGTAGGGTTGTGAACACCTGTTGAAAATACAAGAGGTAACTACAGCAGGGCACATGAGCAAGCCTTTGCTGTGTGGTCAGAGCAGGGATTGCTCTCAGTGAGTAGTTGTGAAGGCTGTTGCCCATTTAATAACTAGATCTAAATTTCTTAGAGTTGTACTTCATTGCACTGTGCTTCTGTGGTAACCAACCACGGGGCTCTTTAAGGAGGAATACAATGGAATTGACTAGCGAATAAAAAAATAAGGACTCTCTAAAGTGAATCCATCAAGGATGAAGTTCAGAAGAGAGAGATGAGTATTTTAAGTTAAATTTCTTTTTCTTCCATTTAGAGAAAATTAATTAGCTTCGAAGTTCACAACTACTTATCACTAAGCCTTCAGTTTTCCACACTGAGTCAGCTGCGTGAAGGAAAGACAACACCAGCACAAGGGATCTGAATTGCACTGCAGAACACAAAAGAAAGAGAAGAACAGATGGAAATGACAGATGTGTCAGCTACAGGCAAGCACTGCCAGGAGGGCATGGCTGTGAGGTACAAATGTTAGGGTCACAGTCTGTAAAAAGGGTCTTTGGCAGGTAGTGACAAGCAAGCCCTGTTATTATTTCACCAATCAAACACACCAGCTCCGAGCCAGCAGCCACTTAGCCACAGTGCTGAGCCCAGTCCTATTTCCTCACCTTTTGGCAGTTCATAAAATACAACTGCACAGCAAGAGGCAGATGTGCAGGATTGTCAGGGGCAGCACAGCTGACATGTGCTTGGGCAGGGCCCACTGACATCATGGAAATGACAGCAGGGCCAACCTCTGCAAACCTACCAGCAGCACCAAGGTTGCCCATCCCACTCAAGATGAAAGCAGTCCTCATAAACTACCTTTTATGAGGTGTATGAAGACTTAACAGGTGCATACTACTATAGCTCTACATTTGACCCTCATAAGGCTTTTCTCATGTAGAGTTAGTCCGTATCTAAGTCAATTCTCCTAAGCCACTTTCCCAAAGTCAGATGTCAAAGTTGGTTTTGATTTTCAGATCATGGCATCTGGATGTTCGATCTCAGAAGCAGTTCCCTTGCCATTCCTTAATTGTCTTGTCCTCTGCAGTGCATTATGCCTAACATATTGGTTCAAGCAACATTAATTTATTAGAGTTTTAATTTCTTCTTTGATACCATTTTATGCCTCCAGTCACCCATAACCACAATTTTGTCTATGAGTGTTTGTTAGAATATAAGAGAGTGTATCTATTTTTCTTTTTTTTTTGCCATGGGATTCTTAGTGGAGCTGTTTTATTTGCCAATTAGTCCCCCCAGAAACCCTGATTTCTTTTCTACAGGAGGTCAGCTCTCTGTATACATTTCTATTCTCACAGCTACACACAATCAAACTCCAATCTTATCACCTCAGGACTGATGGTGTCTCAATGTTCATAACTGAAAACCTCATTAAAAAACCTTCTGGCATTTTTCACAGATGGATGGAGTCCTGTCATGTGTCCAAACCTAATTCTACCCTTAATACTCTTATTCTCCCATTTAAATGTACATTGTTTTTATTCATCTCTCAGACATTTGATTCATGTCCCCATCGCTACATGGCATCACTGTGCACCACCTACTGTGTTCTATTACAGACAGTTGCATTTCCATGATGAGTGAGCTGGGTCCAATTGCTGGAGGAATTGCTGGAGCACTGGTGGTGCCAGAGAGAGGGGTCAGGAGGTGCTTTCAAGAGGTCAAGGTAAGAAGCAGCTTTGGCAGAGTGTTGCCATGACAAAGACTGAGGGATTTTGTGATGGGAGGCTGGTGGCTGAAGGGTTTGCCTGCAGAAACAAGTATCTAAGGTGAGCTGACTGCAGAGCCTAGTGTGGGACCAGACCTTCCATTCACTCAGCTGATGCTGCTCTGCTAACCCAGCCACTCGTGGTCCTGATGCCAACAGGGGGGCATTGGAAGTTCACTTGAAATCTACACTGTTATTTCAATGCCATCATCTGTAGGTGACAAAGGACCATATTTGCTACTTTTAACAAGCCTTTTCACAACCTGCTCCCTTTTCTTCAGGCGTGCTGAGGTCTTCAAGTGGTCAGCTTAAATCCATACATCTCGACAAAGCAGCTGAGTTAGGGTGCTGAATGATAGGCCATTAGCTGCAATTAGGTTATGGTTCTTAATAGCTACTATTGCAAAAGATGGATTTGTCTAGAGCACAAGTGTCTTACCAAAGATCCTAGCAGTACTCTTGCTTTTGAAAAGTTAAGTGGTAGCTTCTGCTGAAAAAGATCTCCCAGCTGAAACAAACCTGTACCAGCTTATTACTATGGGTAATAAACGGGTTATATGGATTATGAGGACTATTTAGTTCCTCTTTGCTATGTGCTGTATGCAATAATGTTCATGTAACTGCACTATACAGAGAGACTGAGGAAATGCTGTGAGGATGTCAGCACTGAGGTTAAGAACACCAAGCATCTGTCAGTCACAATCAGAGTATGTAGTAACTTGCCTCAGAGCAGCAGCTGCTTATTGAACTATGGTGGTTAGAACAGTTAGAGTAAGTGTCTGCCAATTCATTGGAAAAAACTATGGATTTATGGATCTCCTTGAGGAAGTGCCTTCAGATGAAGGACACGAAGGAGCAGAGAGTAGAGGCAGAGCAGATGGGGTCATGAACTTCATTTTGCTTCTCATCACGAGTAATAGTGCTAAACTGATAGTCAGTCAGATCTCTCATTTTCCTTAATTTAACGCCATTCTTCTGGCTCCTTGCATTACTGACCCCACATTATACCCGAGCCGTGTGTTTTATTACGATGCTAAGCACTGCTTTAAATGCACACGAGCAGACTGCAGTGCTTTTTATACTCTGCTGTTATGTGTGGTGAGTTTTGTTCTTTTCACATAAAGAGCCATCTCGGAGTTAACAACTTGAATGATTTTAATCAAGTCTCGTTTCACACCGGTTGCGAAGTTTAACGCAGATTGCCATTTCTTCTGGGCTTCAGATGGAACGCAGAGCTCAGCACAAGCCTGACCTTTGTGGTTTCCTATCAGCACATACTTGCTGAAGGCACTTCATTAGAAACTAATGGCAAGAGAGCTTGCAGTCTTCTTTTACTAGCTTTGATTACCAATAATATATACACTTTAGCCATTGTGTGTGTGCGTTAGAGTAAGCACACACACATACATGTCTGCCGAGATGCAACAGAAGGTGGAGAAGTACTGGAAGTACCAGAATAGAGGATTTGCCTAAAGGTATAAGTCTGAGTGATTATTAAGCATCTGAAAGCTCTAGTCAGCTTTGGGGATTCCTTGTGACAGTGCAACACACTTAGAAATATCAAAGAGCGCCTCTACGGGCAGAAGTATTCTAGGTTGCTCTCACATAGTCTTCTAGCTCACTTCCTAGCTCAGGTTTTCAGACTGAAGAGAGTGTTTAATATTTAACAAATATTTTCCCCTACTGCTTCATGCATATAAAATCTTTTTGAGATAAAGGAATTCACATTTGGTATTATGACAGTGCCTACAGGATAACAAATTGTGGTCCCACAGTGCAAAATAACAAGAAAAGATGCAGGAAATCACAGAATCACAGAATGTCAGGGGCTGGAAGGGTCCTCAAAATCTCATCCAGTCCAACCCCCCTGCCAGAGCAGGATCACCTAGACCAGATCACATAGGAACACATCCAGGTGGGTTTTCAGTATCTCCAGAGAGGGAGACTCCACAACCACCCTGGGCAGCCTGTTCCAGGGTTCTGTCACCCTCACAGGGGAAAAATCCCTCCTCGTGTTTAAATGAAACTTCTTATGCCTCAGCTTCCACCCATTGCCCCTTGTCCTGTCATTGGGCATCACCCAGCAGAGCCTGGCTGCAGCCTCCTGGCACTCACCTTTACATATTTATAAACATTCATGAGGTCACCTCTCAGTCTCCTCCAAGCAGCAGAGCCCCAGCTCCCTCAGTCTCTCCTTATAACAGAGATGTTCCGTTCCCTTAATCATCTTCATGGCTCTGCCCTGGACCCTCTCAAGCAGTTCCATGTCCCTCTTGAACTGGGGGGACCAGAAATGTGCATTCCTACTTCACAGAGAGGAGCAGTTTCCAGAGCTGTTGCTGGGGTTTGTGGCCAATACATCAAAACTAAGGGATGCTATTACAAATGTGGCCAGAGAGCCTTCAAGTGCATCATTCAGCTTATGAACCTCTGGCTAAAGTTGAACACCATCTCCAAAGTGTGAGTGATATCCATTGGTTCAAACACCTACATGGGCATGGGGTGAATTTTCCTCTCATCCTGGCAGTTTCTCTTGTCTGTAGAATATTTTAAATCAATAGTTCAGATGTAAAGACCTGTATTTTAGATGGGTAAAGCAAAATGGATAATATTTCCTGGCTATTTCTAAGCATGAACAAACCAGTGGTGGTTTTGCTTGGTTTTCCCAGGGCTGAAGATCTCAACTGCTTTGGCTCACATTTTCATAGTTGTTGTCCTGGTTTGACCTGGGAGTACTTTACCCCAAAGGAGTAAATGAACACACTCACACAGAATTGGAGGTTAAATAGGAGTACTATTTACAACAGTAAACCAAATACCAAAGGTATAGAGGTACAGGCATACATGTACCTGAGTACTGAGTACTGTGTGCAGTTCTGGAGCCCCCAGCACAGGAAGGACATGGAACTGTTGGAGCGGGTCCAGAGGAGGCCACCAAGATGCTCAGAGGGCTGCAGCAGCTCTGCTGTGAGGACAGGCTGAGAGAGTAGGGGCTCTGCAGCCTGGAGAAGAGAAGGCTTCCAGGAGACCTTAGAGTAGCCTTCCAGGATCTGAATGGGACTATGGGAAGGTTGGGGAGGGACTATTGACAAGGGCTTGCAATGACAGGACAAGGGGAATGGGTTTGAACGGGCAGAGGGGAGATTTAGACTGGATGTTAGGAGGAAGTTCTTTACAGTGAGGGTAGTGAGACACTGGCACAGGTTGAGGGTGGTG
>WBNM01018688.1:258285-342396 GCA_013399055.1 Ramphastos sulfuratus | reverse complement strand
CCAGCCTTCCTGTAGCCCCCTTCAGATACTGGAAGGCTACAATAAGGTCTCCTGGAAGCCTTCTCTTCTCCAGGCTGCAGAGCCTCAACTCTCTCAGCCTGTCCTCACAGCAGAGCTGCTGCAGCCCTCTCAGCATCTTGGTGGCCTCCTCTGGACCCACTCCAACAGTTCCATGTTCTTCCTTGCTGGGGGCTCCAGAACTGCACAGAAGCCAAAGAAACAAGAGCAACCACACACTCGGAGGAGAGAGGTAAGAGGGCGAGGCTGGATACTGTTCCTTATATAGGGAGGTATGGGAAAAGGGAATCATAGAATCATAGAATAGTAAGGTTGGAAGGGACCTCAAAGATCATCTCAGTTCCAAGCCCCTGCCATAGGAACAGGATAACCAGTTACAGTATCTTGTGCCCTCCCTCTGGAACAGTCCTGAGGCTGTGTAGTCCTCTGAAGGAATTTACCTCTATGATAGGACCATCAGTCCTAAGCATACAGCAGTTGTTTTTACCACCTGAATGCCTTGGTCTGCTTGCTAGAAGCAAAATGTAACCACCTAAGTTATAGCAGGAGTGCCAAAACTCACTGTGTGGGTATCAGCAGTGAAGATAAATATGCAGAGTGAAGGTAGGTAAAACATTGTCTCCTTTTTCACAGTTATGGTATGCCTTGCAGAAATCTTATCCTCCTCTCATGCTTAATCAGTCTTGGGTCTGGCCATATACTTGAACTAGCCTAGAATTAAGGATTAAATCTGAATTTTTATGGGCTTGTTAAATGTTCTCCTTAAATTGTTTTTGCTCTGGCTGCCACAAGGTAATTATACTGCATCCCTACAGTGCTGCAGTGTAGACTGATCATTGCCACCTCACAGTCATTGTTCATTTCCTCACTTTATCCTGTATTTTGGTTTCACTCTGATCTGCATGTATAACTTCACACAAAGATGTTGGGTTTTTTTTCTTTTTCTTAGAGATTTAACCTACCTAAGGTGTTATTCTCTGGTACTCCTTCTGACTCCTTGAATAAAAAAGCCTATCTTTCAGAAGTGCAGCTCTTTGTTCTCCCTAGGAAGTCTCAAACTTCTTCAACTTAGAGCTGTATTTCATAACTTCCCATGTATTTCAAGCCATTATTTTAGATGCTTTGTTATGCATTATTCTCATCAAGAAACACTTATGTCCATGACAGGCAGCATGAGGAATGACCCAAAATAGCTGTCTGCTTTTGATACAGAAGGACTCCCTGGTGAACACATTAATGAAACCTGACAGAACCTTGAAATGACCTGAAAGAAACTATTAGAAGTGTTAATAAGGGTTATTATAGATATTGTTATTGACACCACTGTGCTTCCAGTGAACCTCGAGATCTTTTCTCATTACCTTTTATTAGGGAAGCTCATGCATCTTATCTGAATATCCATTTTAGCCAGAGGGTCATGTCTTCCTTCTCTTTGCATCTGTGTGGGCAAACAGGACAAGTCCCAGGCTATGCCATGTAAACCCCCATCTTGGTGAAGTTGGCTCTGATTTTTTAGTGCTGGTTATACCAAAAAAAACAGAGGCATCCGTATTATCTTCATGTTACTCATCTATCTTCATGTTACTCATCAATACATTTGGGAATCTGGGAATCTCCATGTTTTGGATGCTTTGATTTTCATCTCTTCCAAGNCTCCCTCAGCCTCTCCTCATAGGGCTTGTGCTCGAGGCTTCTCTTCAATCATTCAAAAAAATAAACCAAAAAAACCCCAAAACAACCCCCAAACCCTTTTTCCTTTATGATTATTGCCTCATGCCAGTGCATGCTCTAAAACATGCAGAAATGCACACAAGAGACAGTTGTGATCCCTGAGGTGCATATGTTAGGAGGCTGAGTGCAGACCTCATCACTGTCTACAGTTACCTGAAAGGATGTTGTAGAGAGGTTGGTTCTGGTCTATTCTCACAGGTAAAGAGTGATAGAACAAAAGGGAATGGCCTCAAGCTGCAACTGGGTAGGTTTAAAGTGGATATTAGTAATTTTGTTTCCCCAGGAAGAGTGGTTAGGTATTGGAATGTGCTGCCCAAGGAGGTGGTTGACTCACCAACCCCGGATGTGTTCAGAAGTCATTTGGATGTGGTGCTTGGGGATATGGTTTAGGGTGCACTTTGTAGAGTAGGGATATTGGTTGGACTTGGTGATCCTGAGGGTCTTTTCCAACCTGAATGTTTCTGTGATTCTGTGATGAAATGGCTGGAAGGTATTGTACAAACAAAATTCATAAATTATATAGAAATGGTTCATCATCTCCAAGCCCTTTAAATAGGAGTAATCAGACATCCCAAAATCTCCTAAGCTGTGCTGAAGCTGGAGAAAGCTCTGAGCCATCAAAATGTCCCTGTTCTACCTGCTAAAGGTGCTGCTGCCAGACTAAATTCTGTGGGCCTTACTCAAATAAAACATCCCAGAAAAAATCAGATGGAGCTTTGTAGGAAGGAGAAATCTTCAGGGCCACTGTCCGGTGTTGTCAGCTCAGAAACAATGCTAGTGACTTAAGGGACTCTTAGCAGACAAGTAATAAGTGCCATAGCAAAAGGAGACTAGAGATAAATGTGAGAAATGCAAAGTAATTGTTAACCAACTG
Organism: Ramphastos sulfuratus; assembly: GCA_013399055.1. NCBI lineage: Eukaryota > Metazoa > Chordata > Aves > Piciformes > Ramphastidae > Ramphastos > Ramphastos sulfuratus. Next base: position 339,773 of record WBNM01018688.1, on the reverse strand, counting down.
CAAAGCAGACAGAATGGCTCATTAGTAATTCACACAGCCTTTCAAACAGGGAAGAATCGTTATCATCTTTTGGCCAGAACACAATTTTTACCTTTATCATTACAACTTGGATACAGCTTTCAGCACTGAAACTATTTCTGGCAATAAATAAAGCACAGTGGTTCATCTGACCATATGAAAAGCAGGACTTGTAGGTTCAGAATGGAAGAAACCCTCAGAGGGCAAGTTCCAAATAACCACTGTTGCTGACAAATAAAGCCTCCTTTTGCATAATTTGCTAACCTTACTATCTCCTCATTCCCTAAGACACTGAAATAACTTCTGATCCCCAGACATGTTGTTTGGTGCCAGCAGATACTGGTTTACTTTAGGCATCTAACTCACACAACTCATTAAACATCCAATTTAGCTGTTCTGAATCACTGTTTGTGAGAGCTTATCTCTCTCAATACTAAACAAACATTAGAAGACAAGTCTCCTCTTCTCCCCTAAATTAGTTCCAATGCTCAACTCCTGCTCTAAATTACTGCTAAGTGTAAGCCAAAGTCTCAAGAACTTTCTGGCTTGTTTGCTATTGGCAGATGCATTGTGATCATTCAGCAGTTTTTCAGGTTTTTTGAAACTCCTCTGCTTTTAATCTCACTAGAAAGAATGGAAACAGAAAGGACTGATTAATGTGCACACAGGACCTGTCCAAGAACCTGATGGCCTTCATGTGCAGCAGCATAAATAAGGAATACTTTAAAATACATCTGTGAGATTTGGCATCCTCTCAATATTCCATGCATAACAAAGCTGTGTGACTGTAAAATGTATTTGAAGGCCACTGATAATGATAGGACTTGTCCTTTTAAATTCCATCTCAGCTCCAGGGTAATTGAACTTTGGTGCAGCTGCTAGAAGCTTGAGTTCCAGCTTGCAATACATCATTATCATTTGCTTGTAAAGTCTTCGCTCTTTTCCAAAACTGAAGAGTAAGATGAGTCCAACTCTGAGAATTAATATTCCAAAGACCTTGGATATTTTTAGACCTTTAAAACAAGCTACCTCTGTGGACTGAATGAAAACATACCTTGTCAGGCAACCAAGATGCAGTGATCCCCTGGAAGCAGGAGTTTGGTGTTGTGAGAACATTTTCCAAGCTTGGTTTGAAGCCTGCTTGAACACAGATTCAAGTAAAGTGGGAGAGTTACTGGAGAGCACTTCAAATGCTACGGATTTTATATGCGACCCCAGAACCTACATAGTCAGAATGATTAAATGAAAGTGAAGTCATTCATTAGGCATAAAATGTGCCTGTAGTTTCCTAACACACATCTTCACCTCTGTACAGATGATGGCTTCTGTTGCTTACTTTAGCTTGTGTAACAGAGCAAGTGGTCACCAGCTCTGTTGCCTTTTTCAGTGAAATAGGGCTTTTGCCCAGTTTTACTAATTATTCATCGTACAGATTCAGCTGTCTCTGTTCTGAAGACTTAACAAGAAGATACACAGCTTAGTCATATTACTGCCTTCAGCACTTAATTAAAGAGGGTGCTACTGGAAAAGTGGATTTAATCCCAGTGTTTTAATTAAATTCTTGCTTGGCACAAGTCCACCTGTCTGGTTTCGACAGGATATAGTTCTCTTTGCTCCTTGCTCCAGACATTACCATTGCCTGCTCCCATTAAACTGCTGCAGCAATTGCCCCATTGCATTTGAGCTCAAATAAAGGCAGTCCTCAAGTACACAAAGCTCCTTGCATAAAAGGGATGTAACATCAAAGCTGCTAAGACTGAAGTGTCACACCATTTCCATGTTTAGACTGTCTGAGGCAGGCAGTTCACACTCTGACCCCATTCCAAGTGTGATGGTGTAGCCAGGCACAGAGCTCAGACTGCTAAAATTAGTTTGGAAAGGCATCACCTGTACTGTGAGCAAGAATCAAGTTACCTCTTTGAAATGGTACTGGGCAAGTTTACACAAGGTGCAGTGAGTTCATTATGAATTACAGATGGGACAGAGATTTTCTACGCAGAGTGACACAGAAGGTGAAACCAAAACCCTGAATGTATTGAAGGTAGGCAGTATCTTGCAGTTTCTTTTTGCTTATCTTTGTAAGTCCTAAATAGTTAAAGATGAAAGTGTTCAGAGAAGTAGGCTTCTTGAGTGCAAAGTTGTAAGAAGGAAGTTACAAACCCTCTGCTATCAAAACTCCTATGTCAGTAGTCTATAGGTGGTAAAAAAAACCTCTAGTAGGAGAGAGGAACAGAGTATGGCCCAAGGTCATACTGACTTACTTCACTTTTATTTAACCATTCTGACCATGTAGAATCTAGGGTCACATATGAACTCCATAGCATTTGAATTGCTCTCCAATAACTACTCCAGAATAATTGAATTTGTGTTCAAGATTCAGCTGATCTTAATGGTGGAAATATTTGGGTAAGTATAGTCACCAGATTATCATTTTATCACCAAAAAGAAGACAAAGCAACAAAAAACGGAGGTCTCCACTGCATACAATGAGTTTTAAACTCTGACAATACCAAAAATCTGGGTCATGGCCTGTGTTCTGCCAAAGAGTTGCTTGGTCTCATCATGGAGAAGAGGAAACAGTAAGGGTGGAAGGAAGCAAGGGAAGAGGCTTGGAAGCAGGAATATTGTAAGGAAAAAGTGAACATCCTTCTGCAAAACACCAGAAAAAGAGATCAAGTGCTGAGAGAGATTCATCTTCATCCTCTCTAATCATCTAAAAGTGAGATCTAGGGATCTCTAGTAGAGATGGGCACCTCCAGATGGCAATTCAGCCAACAATTCTTGGATGTCTTTCTTAGGAAAAGACAAACCCTTGGTGCGCTCCAGCACCCATGCAGCTACATGCCACCACTGACTCAAGGCTTCGTGGTTGGAGCTAAAACATCAGCACACACATTGCTCACTACTCCCATAGCCTTCATCCTCTCTCATGCCTGCTACTGGTCATCATTTCACTCCCTTCTTCAGGCATTGGAAACAACTTTGGAAAGATATTTGAGGCTGTGGAGAGAATACTGCTGGTAGGGAGAAAGCACAGAGTGTGTGATCCAGCATGTTTCAGAACTGCTGAAAACCAGACTGGTCCCAGCACAGAGATCAGTCTGTACCAGTGTGATGGCTGTTTCCCTTTGGGTGGCATATGTGAAAGATCAAGACTACTCCCTCTCCCCACGTGAAAGCAAATACTAAGAAGTGCAGATGTTTACCAGCCTGGAGGTTGTGCCACATCATACCGTTACAACCCACCAGGCTCTTTGCCAGTTTCACTCTCTGTAAGGAGCATTTTGCCACTCTCGGTTTGCCTACCCCTTCTGCTGTTAAAAGCACATCTTCTGCCAAAGAACATTAGTGCCCAAGAAGGAGATACTGAGGGGGGAAAAATTATTTCTTACTGAAAATAGCTGTGCAATTAAAGAATAAACCATATCACAACCTGTACCATTATGCCCATTGAACTTACATGACTCTGGCACATCACGCAACGTATTCAAGTACCTGGCAGGAGGCAAATGTCTGACTCCAAGTTGTCTGTGCCCAGATCCATCCTTACAGAAGCTTCTGAAAGAGCCAGAGGTGCATTGTGTTTTGTTGTTTGAATTTAAGGTTTGGAAAAGCTGATAGATCTACAAGGCTTCACGCTGAGCAAATCCTGAAGATCAAAAAGCTAATCTCAGTGACGGGGGGGAGATGCCTGAGTTAGGGCAGTTGGACTCAATGGATGGCTGAGGGAGGCACTGGTGAGAGAGAGACTCTCAGACAGATGAACATTTTGGATTGTGGTTTGTAGGATCCTGGCAATCTGGGCACCCCTGTCATAAGCATTTAGAGGCACTTTGGGTTCTGTCTTTCCCAAATGAGTACTTGTAAGTCGCCTTGATGTTAATGAGAATTACATGCACATATCAGGGAAAGAATAGTCCCTCTACAATGGGCATGTGACAGCTAAAGTGCATCAGTCAGCAGGGAAACAAAAGAGGTCATAATTTATGTAAAAGGTTCATTTTTAATGTAAATTCTGCCCCCAAATGCTCTGCTTACCAGCCCGAATCCGTGGTATTTGGCAGAAGAAAATGAAAGGGGTGAAAAACTCACTGCTGGCAGGTAAATGCATAATGTGATAGATTGATTTAAAATCCTTGTCATCTTTCTTTTTCACCTGCATACATAACGATCCTCTGTTAGTCATTAGAGCTCCTTGTATCTTCAGCAGTCTAAAAAATATTGGCTTTGAAATGATACTTCATTGTTAAGGAATTTTTGTCAGCTAGCTCCATTTATCGATGTATCAAAGCCATTTTACAAGAGAGAGGCTCCACTTTGGCACTGATAGCGCATACATTACGTGCCTTGCGAGGACTTGCATCTCATTCCAGCACTGAGTGCAAGTGCCAAGTGCCACTGTGGCACATAATGAGACATGTCACCCTGCGTTGGGGACATGAATGAATCAGCCCCCGATGTTTTCTGCTGGCCAGAGATCAGAGGAGCAAGGACATGAGGGGTCGCAGCAGACACATGCTTGGGATGCAATTCTGCACAGAGTAGCTGCGGACTCTGCTGACTGAGCCCCTGGGGTAGGGGGAACATATGCCACCAAGCTGCATTTGTCTGTTGATCTATTTACACTCCCTTCCCAGCCAGCAAGAGCCAAGCCAGGAAACACTCTTCTCTGTAGCCATATGTGTGTCTGCAATGAGGGTCTTCTCAGCATACCGGTGATAACTGGAGGTGTCATACTGTTTGGGGAGCAGAATTCTGTAGCACGAGACAAAGCACTGAAAGTCTACGACCAAGCAACCATCTCCAAAGCTGTTCAGGCTGTCTTGTGAATTAAATATTTTTTCTTTGTGCTTTTGTTTAGATCTTTACCTTGTGTTGCCAAGCAACTGCATGGGGAAAGTTAATGGCAAAGCTCCCCTTTTAGACCAGGCAGGTAGGAGGTCTTTGAACTGAGGCAGTCAGGTGTGGGAAAGACAAGGACTGAGAGAGGAGGAAAAGGCCTTGGCTGTTTGGATGTATTTTTGGATGTATTTTCCACACATCCTAGAAAAGAGGATGCTGCAGCAGAGAGAGCTCAAAGACAGGGCTTTCCTGTGGATGGTTTATAGTCATGTCAATTCTAGGAAGGTGAACCCAAGCACAGCCTGTGTGCTGGGAGATGAGAAAAAGAAAACATCACACCAGTGATTTCCACTCCAAATTATCCTACCGACAGCATTTCTTCTTCAAAAGGAGAATCTTGGCCCAGTCCACTGCAAACACTCATAGCCCAAGCTTCTGTAACCCAAGAAGGCATCCCTGCCTCCATTAAGTCATACTGACACTATAAAGCATGGCACAGCATCCTGCCAGCAATACCTGCTGCACTTTCCAGATGATAAACTCACGGCCCACAGGATCCCTGTGATCTGGGACATGTGTTTTTTCTGGCTGAAGGTTCATAGCTTAAACAGTAAAAGAGAGGCTCAAGACACAAGGAAACTGCAGCCTCATGCTGACTCCCACACTCAATTTGCACAACTCACTGAACACACACAGAGAACTCGAGTTGTCCTGACCATTAGGCACTTCTACCCACTGCCATCAAAGACTCCTAAGCCTGGTCCTTTCCATTCTCTGCCTTCCCTTTTCTTTTAGGAATACTATTAATGATCCCAGTCCTGTTTTCCAGTTATAGCACATAACATCCACTCCTCTCAAGGACAGGGTTTCAAAAGACTGATACTACTTCTAATTACACACTTCATTCTGTAAACTCTTTGGTTAAGAAGGTATTAATGAGATTGGCCTAGTTAGTAGCATTTTCAGTTCATGATTTTACCACGCCATTTGGCATTTCTCCCAGGAGCTCAGCTGCTGAGACATGGCAGAGGGGTACATCCAGCTCTCTTCACAGAGATAAAACCCTGGGAAAGTTGAAGGTTTTGCACCTGAAAACTCAGATCACAAAAAAAAAAAAAAAAAAAATAGCTAAAAAGAACCCTCTTGAGTTTTTAACACAATCAAGTCAGTACAATGACCTTAGAGGTCCGCCTTGACTTTTCTAATAACAGTAATACTAAGCTGGTTCAGTGTGAGCTCAAACATTTAAACACTAAGTGCCTAAACAGAGCCAAAGTAGAGGGATTCATCTCCAAAAGCTGTATGTCCTGCTTGTGCCTCATCAAGCCTCCAAAGGCCAATAAATGCATTAGTAATGACATGCAAGAAGTGTGCCCAGAAGCCAGACTTAGTAAGAAGATGGTTTAGTGTCTGCTGGGCATTTATGGAAACCAGTGGGAACATGGAAAAAGCCATGGGAAAAGCACAGAACTGCTGAGGGCTCATGGAGTGACCTTAGCAGTTCCAAATGCAGCATGAGAGAAGTCATGCTTCAAAAGGCTGCAGACCTGGAAACAACTTCTCCCTCTCTAATTGGCAAACCTATTCTGACATGAACATTATTCATCGTTCATTTTTCTCTGTGTTTGAGGAAAAAAAAAATATTGCTATTGCAGATTAAAAACTGTATCATACTAAACAGAAACTGCAATCAAGCCTAATATTTGAACCACAGTATTATGAGGGCAGTCGTGAGAGTTATGCTGAGGCTTGGCTAAAAATATTCCTGCCATATTTTGCAAAGTTTATAGGCTGATCTGACCTGGCAGTTCCTGTGCTTCTATCTATTCTAGCACCCCACCTCTGAGAAATGCTAACACCAGCAGCTTCAGATGAAACCTTTCACAGCCACGTGACACAGTCTACCCTATAAAAATACTATCCAGAGCTGTAACAGCAAAAGATTGATTACCGAAGGCAAACTAGTTCAGCTCTGTGACAAATGCCCCATATGCAATAGCAGCATGCTCTTTACAGCTCATGTGCATTAAAAATCAGAAAGCATCTGCTTTATTGCTAACAGCAGCACAGACTTTTAGCAGCTGCAGAACTGTACTCAGGGACAACCATCTTATCCACAAGCTGTCAACTCTCTCTTGCTACCTTTCTCTGAACACAACAAAGGTTAAGTCCTTTAACCTAGCAAGGCAGGTTCAGCTGTGAGCTATAAGAAATACAAAATGCTTCAAACAAGGAGATCTAAATTTAAGATCTCATCTAACACTACAGAAAGCCATCAATGTGCCAACATTGTAACACAGCTGTAGGCAGCCCAACCCACCTCACTAACAGTCCAATATTTCCTGCAGACTTTGCCTCAAATTATCAAACATTTCATCCTAGTTTGATGTTTGGTTTTGTTTTTTTTTTAATGAAAGTCTTTGTATGTGCATAATGTCACTTACAATTTACAGGCCCTTAGTTCTTTTACTTCTAAAAAGGAAATTGCACTGTAGATTTTTCTTCTAAGATCAGTGATAAGGTTCACACGTGTGTATAAATAAAATATAGACATGTATACACTCATGTCTATAGTTGCTGTTAAAGCCTGTGGTTTTTTACACTTGTGTTTCTGGGTGACAAGAGGTGTTGACACCTGATAAGCCCCTTTAGCAGGAAACCAAATAATAAATTTCTCTTGGCAAGAATTCTGCTTCTTTAGAGCCACCTAACCAGCATTAAAGATTTCCTTGTCCTTTGCTAACTTACTTCAAGTAATATTAATAATATATGAACAAGAATATTCTTTGGGAGACATAATGATCCTAGACAGACCACAGATAGACCAAATTGCATCTTTAGTTATATTTTCTTTTAAGTGTGTGAAATATAAATTCTATATAATGCTGCAGAAGGGCTAGGAGCATGTTGCACTGGTCTGTCCTCCCTCAGAGCCATGAGACAACACACTGGCAGGAAACCATCAGGAAAATTCATACACAGAGCTCAGGAAAGTGCCTCATGAGTTTCATGTTACTCACTCTCCCTTCACCCACACGCTGGTTCTTAATGGACAAACAGATCAATGTGGGTGACCACATTTCACAGAATCACAGAATGGTTTGTGTTGGAAGGGACCTCCAAAGGGCATCCAGTCCAACCTCCCTGCAGTCAGCAGGGATGTCCTCCACTAGAGCAGGTTGCCCAGAGCCCTGTCAAGCCTGACCTTGAGTATCTCCATTGACCACGTTTCAGGCAAATGTGGGTTATTTGTCCAGAAACATCACAGATCTCCTCTCAAGACATCAGACCTGGCCTGGGAAGGGCTTCTGCACCTGAACCAGCTGTCACAGGAGCAAGGAGAAGACAATGGGCCACCTCCAAGGAAACTTGTGGAATAAACCAGAAAGAACCCTTTGTCAGGGCTGCCATGCACCTGATTTGCTCCCCAGCTGGCAAGCAGGATTGGCAGCCCACGTTGCTGGAAATCTGAGCTGCAGAACTTTCTGGTGCTTGGGAGATAAGGACAGCTACTGAGCCTGTGGGAAAAGCAAGATGCACGTTCTACAGATTTATACAGGGCAACCTCACGTGTACATCAACGACTGCACTGCACTCCCTGTGGCCAAGCATGGCAGCAGACACTACTTGAAACTCACAGCCTTCTCCAATGAGTAAGATACCTTCTTCAGGTGGTATTCAAAGACGAGACTTCAGAGTGTGAAGAGCTGTTGGGAGCACAGGGATGAGCTATAGAAGAGTGCCTGTAGCCACATGATTCGGCTGTTGGAGCCTCGCCATTGTCTTTGTCTCAACCCCTCTTTCCAAGGAAGGTAACTGGCTAAGACAAAACAGCAGAGCCAGGGAATCAAGAGCTTTTCTCTGTTCCCCCTGCATATGAAGACTGTAACTCTTGCACAGTCGGAGGAACCTGCTGGTTATGCTTGACCAACCCCACAGCAACACCTGGAATTTCAAGAAGAAGGAACTCTCTCTGCCATACGGGACTGATGTAAGTATGCCAATAAATTCCCCCCTAACTGCAACAGATGCTCGAGTCAGTAGTTTCACCTTACAACCCAACACACTGTTATGTCCCTTTCTGTGAGTAAGAATAAGCCAGATGCTCCTCCACAACATATTGGCAGAAATATGGTGCTATACAGCCAGAGAAAGCAAACTTTACCTCCACTACAGATGAGCCTCTACAGAACAGCTTTTTAAATCTTGCTTTCTTAAAGCTGATTCATTTTGACAAAGGATTTACCTACTGATAACTGTCCAGATGATCAAATACTGCTGGAACTGAGCCTGATGTATCATCAAGGAATATGAAATTCCCCTAATGTCACAATTATATTTTTCATATTTCTTTTTATAATGCCATTAGACAAAGGGGAAAATTGGTGGTTTTCATTTTTCCTCCATTAACTATTTTTATGCTTTTTTATCTTCCCTGTTCAATCTCATTTATCTTCCTTCTCATTTCCTCAGAGAGCAAACAGTGCTAACCTGCTTTCCTGCTTCCCTCATTAAATATAATTTTAATTATTTTTCTTCGCCCTTACCCATTTAAAACCCTTTAAAGTTCTTTTCCAGCTGCATATATTAACACCTTACTATTCCAATCATTCTCTGTTGCAAATATCATCACCTAATTTTGGCACTTGAATCTTTGCTCTTTGATCCTTTAATTGGCATCTACCGTTGAATTCCTGTGGGGCTGTGCTCTTTTCCCTGTGCACCTCTCCAGGAATTCATATCAGCAAGTCCTAAGCCTCCTTGCCTGACTGCATGTGTGGAGGTACAGGAGCGTGCCCAGAGGAGGGCAAAAAAGCTGGTGAAGGGCCTGGAGAATAAATCTTATGAGGAGCAACTGAGGGAGCTGGGGATGGTTAGTTCAAGGAAGAGGAGGCTGAGGGGAGACCTCATTGCTGTCTGCAGCCACCTGAAGTGACATTTTGGAGAGGCTGCTGCTGGTCTCTTCTCACAGGTATTGAAGACAGAACAAGGGGGAATGGCCTCAAGCTGAGACTGGGGAGGTTTAGACTGGACATGAGGAAAAAGTTTTTCACAGAGAGAGTGGTCAGGGACTGGAATGAGCTGCCCAGGAAGGTGGTTGAGTCACCCACCCTGGATGTGTTTAAGTGTCATTTGGATGCTATGGGCTAAAGTGAATCTTGTAGAGTAGAGTTATAGGTTGGCCTTGATGATCCTGAAGGGCTTTGCCAACCTGGGTGTTTCTGTGATTCCATGTGTGTTTCAGGATGTGCTTTCACAAATGGTTTAAAGCCACTGGAAGACCCTGTGGCCACCAAGAGAGTTGCCTTGTCATCCAAATGTCTGCAGGTGCATGTTCCTACCCCACTGGCAGCACAGCAGTACCACCTGTGCAGCCACACGGTCAGTCAGACCACATCTGCTCTTTCAGTTCTTTGTTCTTTCTTTGGTGAGAGTAAACTGTCTGGCAGATGAGTCAATGCCTGCCTGAGGGAGAGAGCAGAGCTACAAGCAGAAAGAGGAAAGGTGGGACTGCCTCTTTTGGGCCTCAGGGCACCACATGCAGGGGGTTAGAGGATACATGAAACTGCTGTCTGGTAAGTGTGAAAACCACACAGTGACAGGAAGAAATGTGCGTTTCGATTCTTTCCAGCTACCACTTTTCTGTTTTAATCACGATTGCAGTTCTATGCAGGCAGTGCATGACCCCTCTGGGGAGGGGGTTGCCGTTTGCTGAACTTGTTGAACCTTGCCAGGACATAAGTTCAGCCAAAAGCAAGGCACAATCAGAAACAGACAGGTCTTGCAATCCTTAGTCATCAGCTTCAACAGGAGTTTGCCTGGAAGGGAGGAGGGAAAGGCATTAACAAACAGGTCTAAAAATAAATGCAAGGGTTTCCTGACATTGTTTTGTGGTCTTCTGCATTCCCCTTCTAAGGGAAAAAGAGCAGTGGGATTTGGTTTGCATTTTAGTTAGCTGTCAAAATCCAGAACCTAAGAAAATACTCAAATAATAGCAGGATTCAGAAACATGAGCAGGTCTTGAGCAGGTCTTGGCTGTAGCCAAGATGATCTTCACTTCTATTGTTCATGGGCACCAGAGAAAGAAAGGAAATCACTCACCATGACCAGCACCCCTTCAAACCATTCATTACAAATTTCAGTATTGAAAGATATAAAGGATTATTTTTCCTCCAAAAACTAGGCCACTTTCATAAAAGAAACCAGTATGTTGCATCTGGTTATGTTAGATAACATCTTAAACTCCTACATGCCACAGAAAATAATGAAAGCTCTAATTGTTTCTTTCAGCATCTTCAGAGAACCTGTCAGAAATTCTCCCACATCTGCAGCAGCCAAATACACAACTTTTTTAGCAATGCATTTATCTATGTCATAGGACAGGCTTTAAAAAGAAGCAGCAATATTGATCTCTCAGAAATCTATACAAAAACTATTTAGGTTCATCTGTCTTGGATACTATAATTATAGAGCACAGCTCTGACTGTTAGATTTCTTGATACATGCTGAAAGGTAGTAGTTGGAGTATTTATTTTCTCCTTTGGAGTATCTCAGTGCAAACTGCCCTAAAGATGTTCCCAAAAATCCATATCTTTTCCTGATGGATTACAATAGTGAAAAAGCTCATTCCTTAGGCTTGGGGTTTGTTTGTTGGGTTGGCATTTTTGGTTTGGGGCTGGGTTGGGTTGGGTTTGTGTGTGTGTGTTTTTTGGGGGCATTGTTTGGGTTGTTGTTTTTTTCCTTGGTTATGCAAGATGTATACAACAGGCAAAGTCCTTTGAGCTCTGGAGGTATCTGGGGTGTGTTGTACTGATGTAGTACTGCAGCATATGACTTTTCTCACTCTTGCCTTTCTGATGCTTTCCTCCATACTCCTGTCGGGTGCTGGACTTCCTAGCATACTTACTAGAGTTGACCTGTAACAACTTACTCCTTTACTTTTGCTGACCCAGTCAGTCTTGACTTCATTTCATACAGCCTAAGATCCTGCAGGATCATTGTTCACTCCATAAGACCTTGAGCACAGAACTTTAGGTCAAAGATATCTGCCTGGCTCAAGGTTTCCAGCATGAAGAGCCATGGCCAGTTTAACTGGTGTCACTTGCTGCAGGGACAGCTCCTCACCTGGCTTAATGCTTCCCAGGTGCTTCTGCTGGTCCTCTGCCCTTGCAACACCCAGAGCTGCTGCAGCTCTTCCCCACAGTGCTCTCAGATGTTTTGTTACACCTTGCACATCTGAACCATGGCATACTCTTGGGACAGTGACATTGCAGCCAGGAAAAAGCACAGACCAGGAGCTTTTAAATTCAGAATGGAGATGGAAACAGAACATTTTTGAACACTGAGCATTGACCACAGACATCCTCCACCTCAACAGGAGGGGACACTTCTTTACAGTGAGGGTGACAGAGCACTGGAGCAGGCTGCCCAGAGAGGTCGTGGAATCTCATTCTCTGAAGACTTTCATAGCCAACCTGGATGGATTCTTGTGTGGCCTGCCCTGGGTGATCCTGCTTTGGACTGGATGATCTCTCAAGGTCCCTTGCAACCCCTAATGTTCTGTGATTCATGACAAAAAGCCAGTCTGAAATCTGATTCATTATATAAAAATAGAAATAATACATTCAGATACAGTTGGGGGATATTTGCTATAAAGCTATCAACATAGTTTAAAGCTGAAATGGAACATTGTAATCATCTCATTTGATACTTGAACTCCTACAGAGCATTAAGTATTGGGATGCTCTGAATTCTTGACTTTAAAAACAGTTGACTTTTTTTTTAATTGACAAAGTTTTAAAATTGACAACATTTATTACAGGCCTGTGAGGATTTTTTCTCCTTACTAATAAATGTTGTTTGTATCAGTGAAACTTGAGAGTAAATGTAGTTCTAGAGTCAATATAGCACAGTACAGCATTGGATCCTTCTCTTGTAAGATATTCCATTTGCAGGTTGAATTTCATATCAACTTAGAACTATGAAAGCAGAGGTTTTCACTGTTGTGACAGTTTTTAAGAACAATCAAATACATATAGTGTTGGCACTACTGAAAACCTACATAGGAACCTGGTTTGAATCCAAAGTCAGTTAATCTCTTTCCAAAATGCATTATAAATAAGAATTGATTTGGTAACATTTAAAAATTGCATTATCAAGAAAGCCAGGTCTAAATGCACCATTTTAACTTGATTTGCCATTTCTCATTATCATTTTACTATTTATTTTGTCCCATTTTTCAACTGAGTGACTTAAGTATTGCCCTTGAGATGCTCCTATTTATAGCATATCTTAGAATTTATTAGGTTCACAAAAATTCAGTCGATGATGTTGACCTTTACAAGAAAGAATCACTCAGACTCCTTAATTCCATTTCACTGCATTGCAGTGGTAGCTACCTTTCTCCATTTTATCTACATTTTACTTATTAATTTCTCTGTCCTAAGGCTACTCAAACTAGAGGATGTTTCCAAGCTTCCCTTTCTTCATACCTTCTTTATTAAAGGGAAATTTTCTCCTTTTGTAGTTTTCCCTTTCACTGAAACTTAGGATAACAGACAACTGGACTAAGAACAAGGTGGTAGTTGGTGAGCTTCCATTCTGCAAAGACAGAGAGTCACAGAATCACAGATACCTCCAAACTTGCAGGACTTTTTACTGCCAGCAGAGACCCCATCTGGAGTCCTGTGTGCAGTTCTGGAGCCCCCAGCACAGGAAGGACATGGAACTGTTGGAGCGGGTCCAGAGGAGGCCACAAAGATGCTCAGGGGGATGCAGCAGCTCTGCTCTGAGGACAGGCTGAGAGAGTTGGGGCTCTGCAGCCTGGAGAAGAGAAGGCTTCCAGGAGACCTTAGAGTAGCCTTCCAATACCTGAAGGGGGCTACAGGAAGGCTGGGGAGGGACTATTGACAAGGGCTTGCAATGACAGGACAAGGGGCAATGGGTTTGAAGTGGCAGAGGGGAGATTGAAACTGGATGTTAGGAGGAAGTTGTTTGCAGTGAGGGTGGTGAGACACTGGCACAGGTTGCCCAGGGAGGTTGTGGCTGCTCCCTCCCTGGAGGTGTTCAAGGCCAGGTTGGAGGAGGCCTTGAGTGACCTGTGCTAGTGGGAGGTGTCCCTGCCTATGGCAGGGGGTTGGAACTAGATGATCCTTGAGGTCCCTTCCAACCTTACCATTCTATGATTCTATGATCACCCAGTCCAACCTATAACTCTACTCTACAAGATTCACTTTAAACCATATCCCTAAGCAAACCTTACTTTCCACAAAAGCATGAGTAAATCCAGACCTGGGCTAAGAATCAAGCTGAAAGAATGACCATCCAGGTCACCTTACTGTAGTAGTGTGGGTCAGATACTCCAAAATTAGTAGGAAAACCAGGAGCAGTAGAAATAGCAGCATACAAGGAGGGGACAAAATCATGCAAAACTGAATTAACTTACTAGGTTAAATAAAATGTCAGCACAGGGAGGAATATACATCACTGAAAGACTTCCAGTATACCAAGCAGTGTGACTACTGATACATGGAAAAGAAGGTGATGGCAGGTTAATTAACCACATTCCATGCAGCTGTAGGAAGATCACAAAAGGAGCAGAGACTCAGCAATGGTAGTAAAAGCTGCTATATTTTAATTTCAAAGCTGGAATTGGCATGGAGTTTGTTTGTAGTTGCTGCCACTAACTGCTGACTGTTTCATTCTTGTGTTCAAGAATAGGTGCCCAGTGAGCAATGCCTTAACACAGAGGTTCATTTCAAAATGCAGGAGGACAGTGAGCCCAGACAGAATCACAATATTTATTCAACCAGAGCCAAAGTCCAAAGCAAAAGCTCTCATGCAGTGGCATAAGGCAACCAGTGACAGAATGAGGGGACACAGCCTCAAGCCATGCCAGGACAGGCTCAGGCTGGATGTCAGAAAGAAGTTCTTCACAGAAAGAGTGATTGGCACTGGAATGGGCTGCCCGGGGAGCTGGTGGAGTCAGCATCTCTGCAAGTGTTTAAAAAGAGACTGGATGTGGCACTTAGAGCCATGGTTTCATTGATTAGATGGTGTTGGGTGATAGGTTGGACTTGATGATCTCAAAAATCTTTTCCAACCTGATTAATTCTGTGATAACACATGGAAGAGGCAGCTCTTTACTAGTCATAAAATTATTATGCCACACAGAAGGGTCAGGAGAGCTCCTAGGTCCAGCTTTTTTCTCACTTCTTATTGTTACAGAAGGGTGGCAAAATAGCTTCCTCCTTTCAAAGGTATCATCCTTTCCTCTCACAGAGCATCTGTGCTACCCAGCATCACCCTACAGCCTTGGCTGCTAGGAAAGAGATGGGAGCAGGCAAACCTCCCAGCCCCGCTGAGGCATCACAGTGTAAATGAGGTGATCTCCAGATGCAGACCCTGGAAAGCTCTCCTCCTCTCCAGTTTAGACACTCAGAACTATCAGTTCACAGCATGCCTTTGCAGAGAAGTGGACACTGCCTCAGAGACTCTGAGGGACTTGTAACCATGCCTACAGTGCACCGCTCTGGGAGAAATCCAGCAATGGCAACCGTCACGATTACAGTAGCCAGTACCTACCTGCTAACAGCAAATCAGTTTGTTACTGTACAAAATTGGGACAAAAAGATAAGGGCTATTTCATTTGGCAATACACAGACTAAAACAACAATAAAACTGCAACAGCAAGATGCAAGGCAGGAATACATCCTTCTAGGTCGTTCTTATCCATCAAGATTTCCCCAGCTGCTTGTGCATAGGAGCTAGCTTCCAAGGCTGGCTGTTTGCTTCCTCACCCTGTAGGCAGGGCTTTTCCAGAAGGGACACCAACTTCTCAGCTGTTATCATTAAAGATGGCTGTCCCTGCTTGTCACCTTTGCCATGCTGGAAAAAAATCTCCTTTTCTTCTATCAGGATTTGCCACTTCATTTTCTGTGACAAGTCACGTGGCAGTGTGAAAAACTGGGTTACTATCCTTTCCTTTCTTCCTCGATGTTTCCATGAGTCACATACCCATTGGATATGTGGATCTCTCTGCTACTTTTCCCTTGAGGAGTCTTTTTTGAGGGGAATGGGGGGAGGTGAAATGGAAAGGAGGGTGAAATTTGTCATCCCATAGACAAAAGTCTCTGGAGTGTGCTATTTATAGGCCACATCTACCTTCTCACTGACCTTGCCTCCTCTGCACATTTATATATCCATTAGAATTTATTAACTATGAATATATTAGGCTCCAGGTGCATAACAAAGTGTCTAGAAAAGGTATTTTAATAAAACATCCAAACAGCATGGCCAGATAATGCCTGCAACGTCCCCAGTATGCCTCACTACACAGATCACACAAGTTAGTATGTCCTGGCAAGATGACCTGCAATAGGTATTATCAGCTACATCCGTTACCATTCAAGATAGGACAAAAAGCCAAGATACTCTTAAGTGTTTTCTGCTTTCTATCTGTTCTGTTTGATACCTAAGAGTATAACATTTTAATTAAGGAAGGTTTGGGGTTTGGTTTGGTTTTTTTTTTTCACCATTATGGAAATAATTTTGAAGCAACTTTCCTCCCAGTTTTTTAAGAAGGTTCATTACAGCGCAATGCAATTTACCCAGCTGAACAGGTCTGCAGGTGGCCAGAAACCCATTAGAGAGGTATCTACCTACTACAGGGGAAACTAATATTCAGGAGACAGGAAATCTCCCAGGGACTTCGATTTTGCCAGGCATTAACACAGTTGACTGGGTAGCAGGTGGCTGGTAGCATAAATTTCCCTGTAACTTATTTATTAGGGCTCCCTTGCCTCCTTCTTCTAGAATTATAACATGCTCTTGGCATTGATAAACCCCAGCAAGGGCACACTGTAAAGACACAAGTAGCAAAGTCCTGATAAATATTTTTTATCTATTTGACCTCAACTATTTGAGCCAAACTGGAGTCATATATGGATTTTTTTTTTCCATTTCTGAGGAGAAATAAAGTGTTCCTATGATGCAAACCTCCTCATTTCAAATAATATATAACTGCCTGTCCTCCTGAACAGAACAAGAGTCAAAGAGGAATTATGTTCTTCTGTCACAGCTCCAACCCTCCTTTCAGCCAACTGTCTGCTTGGAAAGCTCTCTATGATTTTAATTTTTTTTTTCCAATACCATAATGTGTTTTTCCTCTGTGGCTTTTTACCCTTTCCATGTTTCCATGATGTTTTCCCTCTCAGTGAAGCCCTAGCCCCCACGTTTATTCCTGTGCAAACTGTTGGAGCCACACAATTCAGTTGTCACTCAACACATGCCTGTGTACTGCCTATATGTTTTAGCTGTCTGGTGCCCCAGAGGAGCTCCTCTGCAGTTTACAATTCCCTGGAAGGAAAGCTCTTCACCACATTCACTAGCTCTAAAGAGGTTTGCTCCTGTGTATACCAAGGACCTAGAGGAGAAGGTTTTCTATTTGTTCTGGGAGGCAAAGGATAGCAAATGCTCTCATGAGTGCTTTGGGGGTAGTTATTCAAATTCCCTAGAATACTCTGAAAATTCCAGCCTGAGTTGACAGATGCCAAGGTCTGTACAATTGCAGCTCATCACATGTAGTGTGAACCAGCACTCACAACACCTTGTTTCACAGCACACTCACCCCTCCTGCTACAGCAAAGCAGAAACATTGCATTTAGACCTTTCTTTTTCCCCCACAGACTATTCAGAACAACCTCCTATTCCCTCTCCAGCCCTATGACCACACGTGCCATTTGGGTAGATGTGGATTTGTGTAGGACATTGCCCCACATTGCAAGGATCCCTGCTGGCTGCCTCCTCATTTGAAGTACTCTGCTCAGTTTTGGGCTCCCCAGAACTGGGCTCCCCAGTTCATGAGAGACACAGAACTACTGTAGAGAGTCCAACAGAAGGCTACAAGGATGATTAAGGGAAGAGAACATCTCTCTTGCAGGGAAAGGCTAAGAGACCTGGGACTGTTTAGCTTGGAGACGAGAAGGCTGAGAGGGGACCCGATCAATGTTTACAAATACCTTCAGTGTGTGTTAAGCAGATGGGGCCAGTCTCTTTTCACTGGTGCCCAATAAGATGAGGGGCAAGAGATGCAAAGTGCCTCAACATGAGGAAAAACTTTCCTGTTAGGGTGTTGGTGCACCAGAGAGGTTGTGAAGTTTCCTTCTCTGGAGACTCTCAAAGCCTGTTTGAGCACGTTCCTGTGCAACCTGCTGTTGGTGGATCTGCTTTGGCAGGGGAGTTGGACTATCTGATCTCCAGAGGTCTCTTCCAACCCCTACCATTCTGTGATTCTGACACAAAGCTGCCTTAGTCCACTCCACGTGCCACATGCGTCCTGTGTCACAGTCTGACACATCACTGTGTCCCATGCTGCAGAAAGAGGTCCTGGAGAGGCCCAGAGTAGATGGAAAGCTACAGTATCCATCTTGCAAGCCCAAAGCTTTTTGGAAAAACGCTGCTTTATGCACATTAAAGAAATAGTCTCCCTGCTAACACCCACACATCTTTTCCTGGAGCTCATAGTCTCCAAGTAAGCAACAGATCCAGAAAGTTGATGTAGTTACTGTAAATGGCTTGGAGAATGGAAGTAGGTCTTATGCCTGCTTCTAAGAAATGTCATTAATAAGTAAACATATCCATAAATATTCTGGATAAAACAGGGGCAAGAAAGACATGCATTTCAGCCACTTAGAAGAAGGAAAGGCAAGAAAGCATTTTCACAGACTCTTCCTGTAAATTATAGGGAATAGCTGCATAAATCTTCCTTGACCTGGTTTAGCCATACACTGTGTTTTCCTGTTAAAATATTCACATACAATTAAGTATCCACAGGCAAGCAGACAGCAGCAGAGAGCATGGAGATGCAGAAGTCTGCCACAGAAACAGTTCCCTCCTTACAAAAAGTCCCTAAAATGGTCAATGGAAATGTAATCTGTTGAAAACTGCCTGGAATATTGGCACTTCCTTTGTCCTTTCTCCCAAGTCGTTCCAACTTTTCTTTGTGAAAGTTGTCAGGCAGAGAACAATTGCAGTTATTTTTCTTCTTCTTCTCAGCCCTTTAGTGCCCCACACCATTACCAGACAAATGCTACAGCTTTATTCACACACATCTCATCTTAATGACAGTCTAAGGCCGTTTAAAAGGAGTCGTTAAATAATAAACTCAGCCACAAATATACAACCATGGCAATAAATTCACATTAGACATTCAGACATTATGACAGGAAGAGCTTAAATGACTGGAAAGATACTTTAAATACAATTACAGCTATCAGCTGTGTTTTCCCCCTTTGTTTTTTTAAATTGAAAAAGCACTGTTTCTTCAGCACCTCCAGTTCTTGCCCTCCTTCCATGTGGGAGGGAAAAGGCTCATTTTGCAACCTCTTGACCTCAAAGAACTGTCCACATCCACCTCAGAGACTCCTGGGTTTGCCCCAAAGTATTTTCTGCATAGCTGTGTTGTGTAAATGAGCCCCACATCTTCTTTGGACTACAAGAGGCAAATATATACCTCCATGGAGACCTACCCTGACCCTGCATTACAAGGGCTTAGCCATGAGGAGGGGTCACTACAGCATGAATATGGGTAGCCCTGGGCTGATGTTTCTTGGCATGTTGCAATCACTCAGTTCAAAAGGTCCCTCTGCTGAAAACATACCTGGGGAAGGACAGCTTTGGACAGCTTTGTGTTCAGAGATAGAGAACACCTCTGTTTCCTCCCAAAAGTCACTGGACCTAACTTGCAGTCAGGTCCAGAGCCTTTCTTTTGCTTCTCCTCACCATGTCTCATGCTTCCCCCTATATAGGTGGAAGCAAGGAAGAGCACTGCCTTACTCAGGCTGTCCTGGAGCCTCATGGTAAACGCACTGCCTGGGAAGTTTCTTAGCAAATGCCCTGCCTGTGAGCAGTGCCCTGAGCAGCTCCAAGGTGAGCAAATGCTATTGTGCTCACAGCAATTAAGCACCTACACTCACCAAACCCAATGCTCTTAATAACTGTGCTGGTTTGAGGCTAACTGGAATATTTTAATAGAGAAAATTATATTATAAGCTGTGAAAGGAAAACAGTGGTGATGTCTACTTCACTCCTAGGCTTGCTGAGATGTTTAAGAATAAGAATGCAAAACAAAGATAAGACACTTGGGCTTGCAGACACTCTGGGGCTGTCTAGCAACTTCTGGCCTCCTCCTCTCTGCCGAGTAACCTCAGGGGTTTCCTTCTAACCCCTCTGGCTGATCCTCCAAACTCACCTTGTGTGTAAGGCAAACCTTGGGGTAAGGTATAGGGGTGGGGAGAAGGTGGAAGGGTGGTTGGGAGCCCCTCCTGGGGTCTCTGATTCCTAGGGGGGGGGTTATGTTTCTGCATTACCTTTAACTTGTATATTTCTGTAACTATTCCTGTCTATTGTGTCTATCTCTGCTTGTACATTGTGCTGAGCTGTAAATAGAGCTTCAGTCCTTAACTTCCAGCTGGCTGAGTCTAGTCTAGGGGATTTTACAAAGTGTGAGGGGGCAGGGAACTCCCAAACCATCGTCACATAACCAATCATCAAAATGCCAACTCCAAATGGAGCCAAGTGTCAGGCAACTCTTCACCATCAGATACATTCAGAGATGCAGTGTTTGATGTCAGCTTGTCTCAGAAGACTTTGTTCTCCATGCAGGAGACTCACATAAGCCTACACCAAGCTAAGCTCCCTATTTAAACAACAGACAAACATTTTATTCACATGCTCTGCACAGGTCTTCAGGGATACCTTGGCTCTGCAGTGATTGCAAAGGCCTGTGCACCTAATGTCAGCAGTTTAAATTCCCCCAGCAAGGCTAAATACTCACACACAAGGTTTTTCACTGCCTAAATACTGATGGCAGGTCATCAGAATCTGGCCTGATACCACATAAAAATTCCCTGGAGCTGAATCATTCCCTTGTAAAATGTATTCAGCTTAATTATCTGGTAGGAAAAACAACTTTGCTCATGATGTTGACCCCTTGTGGAGTGAAGTTGATGCAAGCTATACATTTTATTTGTTTCTTCACCAATACCTTTTGTCTTCATTGTTTTAAGTCTTCCATTGCTTTTTCTCCCTTTGCATTTAGGCAGAAGCATTGTTTACTATCACATTAAGCTCAACTGAGAACAATCACAAGCTCCACACTCACAATATATGGCTTTAATTATTTTTCCATAGAAAACTCTCATTGGAGCATAGTAACAGAGTGGTCATGACATCCTGCTACAAACTCTTATGTGGGAGAGTGCATGGTGGGAATGGGGCCTGGGGAGAGCTGATGGAGAGGCAGGAGAAGGCAGAACTGTTCTTTTGGTTTGGTTTTTTTTTAAAGAGAAGAATCTTGGTGAAATATTTCTGTATGCCACATATACTAAAAGTGCTTCTATCTTTAATGTCATCTGGCCAGAATTATGCATTCAGCACACACTAAAATCTAAATCAAGTCATTAGTTACTTCTTGAGATTATAATTGTGCTTCTATTAAAACTTTTAGGCAGTGTTGAGCAGATAGATTTCCAGAACACTTAATTTGTAAGCCACATTCTGCTTTTCCTGCCTTTGCTGTCTAGGCTATCTCATGGCACAGTAGGGAGTCCTGCCATCTGGCAGAGCAATAGCAGCCTTCCAAACCAGAACATCATTCAATTCTATACTTTCTTGGTTTGTTTCCTTGGCAAAGCTTTTGTCCCATAATATGAATGTCCTTACAAGCTAGAAAATATTTCCTAAGTTATTTAAAGCCAGAAAAGCCTTGATACAAAGTGTCTCTTTTTACCCACTCATGCTGCTTCTGAAAGCAGGGGGGAATAGGGCTCTGCATCCTTAATGCTCTTGGCTTTTGCTTCATCAAACATTCAATACCATTGATATAAGAATTCTTGTGCTGGCAAGATGGTTTTCCTCTTTCAAGGGATCATAAAATAGTGTTATGCATTGAGAGGATCTTTATTCATATCCTACACATCAGAGCTTATTCCACTGGCAAGCTTGCTGAGGCCCAAATCTTGGCCTCCCTTTTATGTCTCCAAGATATTTGCCATTACTTCATCTCCAAAGAACTGTATTTTTTCCTTCCAGTCTCTTTCTTCCTTAAAGAAAAGCCTTTCATCCTCCAGTAAGTCACTTTAAAGGGCACAAATGCAACCTGTGTACACCCCCAAGAGAAGCCAGCAGAGTCAGTATGAGGTCTCCAGGTGGGACAAGAACAGCCCCACTCAGTTTTCCTACAGGCAAAAGGCTGCTGCCTAAGGGTACAGGGCAGCCTTGCAGGGGTCCATGAATGGCTGGGTGGGAAGCTCTTTACACTTTCAGCTGCCTCACCATTTCCTGACAGTTTTCAAACCATCTGGCTCGTTCCTGTGAATTGGCATCACACCACTGACTTACTGGCAGCTTCGGCCAGCTTGGATGGGGCAACCTTGAGCAACATGGTCTAGTACGAGGTGGCCCTGCCCATGGCAGAGGGGCTGGAACTAGGTGATCTTTAAGGTCTCTTCAAACTCAAACCAGTCTGTAATTCTGTGATTTCAGACCCATTGTTTCAATCCCAGATTCCACTTCCTTAAAACAAATAGTTGGCGTATAGTGAGTGTATAAATATGCACAGAACTCCAGAAACTTCCAAAGCTGCAGTTCAGTTGTTCCGCTGTGATCTCTGGTTCTCAGAGTCCCTTAGCCCTTGTCAGTGAAATCCTGACAGTGAGGAACAGATAACTTAATTACCCTGAAATTTAAGTTTCAGCCTCAGCATTACCTAGGAATATGAGCATCGAAAGCATCATGTTTTAAAAGCCACTTGAAAGCATGGGAAGGTTGCCAGCTATTTAAATATTGTCATAGCTCTGATTTTCCTCCAGCTCCCCTGATTGGCACTCAGAAATGAGACCAACCCCCCAGGGAGGAAAGACAGCTGGGATCAAGACATCTCTGCTTATATATCCCGAAAACTTTCAAAGCAAAGAGCTATACCTGGCTTCAGCTTGGCGTGTGGATGCCTTCACATCACAGCACCTCCCTCCACTCTGCTGCCCAGAGGAGGCAGGTTCCTATGGAATCCATACAGACCCAGCTTTTGGAACAAGGAGGTTTGTCAGGGTGTCTCTGACATGCTCACAAGATTGCCATAGAAGCTCTGCTGTGTTTATTTTGGATTTCTGCCTCCTGGTCCTCACTGTGAAGGCTCAGTCCCAAGGAACATAGAAACCCAGGAAGCTGTGGTAATCTTTGAAGTGCTCACCCGCAAAACCCAATTCTTCTTTTTTACCATCACTTCATAACTCTTTACCTGTCTGCTCCAGGCCTGCTGCCTCTCTCTAAATCCTGCTGATGGGCAAAGGGCACCAGCTGTCATTTTGGCTAACGTGATCTGCTTGCTGGTTGGTTGTATATCTCTTTGCTGTGTCTCACTGCTGCTTCTACACACTTTGAGTCAAGGTCTGTCTTGCTCTGAGACAGGAGCTGCTAAGCTCTACAATAAAAATGAATTAAACTCTAGGCAGCCTTTATCGTGCTTCACATTACAGAGCTCAGAAGACCTTTATCATAGAGTTTCTTCTACATATGTTTGTTCAAAAGAGTATCTTGTTTCTCATGCAAACACAACCACAAGAACTCATCCTGAGAGGTTTAGTGCTCTTTTCCTCGGAGATGTTCTCTATTTTAACATCCTGCATTCTCCTCTGCGGAAGCATCTTCAGAGCCGGGTGGAACAAAATAGGAAATGAAGGCTTGCTGAAGCCAAGCAATGTGGAAGGTCAGAAGAAAGGGTAAACAACATCACAGATATTTACCCTTCCCCTCTTGTCCCATAGTGGAGCAGTCCCTCTCTGCAAAACTCCTCAGCATTTTCCCTTCTACCACTGCTAATGATCCTCCTCGATGCTGCCTTAAAGAACCTGCTTGTTGGAGCTAACCCCCATGTTTGTACTGAAACAGAAGTAGCTCATTAAACTTCTCTTAGATAAATTGTTTAGACTAAGTAATTCTCTCCTTTCCTCCCCTTGTGTTGCAAACCTATTGTTTATAGCCAGCATCCCAGGCTGTGTGTGATGAAACTGCTGATGTGTTTCCTGAGTTACAGACCCAAGCTTTATCTCACCTCTCATGTAGGAAATTGGCTGCTTTATCATTTCATGCTGCTGTGTGCAATGTTTATTTTTCCCCCATTATTAACATTGTATAGGAGGATGTGCCCAGCCCCATCAGCTGTTGGCTGTATTGTGCATACCATACACACACAAAAAACCAAAACACCAAACCACACTGTAATCATTTGGGGAAATCTACACACACAGCTCACAGATTCCCTTTGATTTTGAGGACGGTTTTTGGGTACCTGTCAATGTATAGCTACATCCTCTGTGCACACTCTTGACTGTGAAGTTTGCTGGCATTCTCTGCAGTCTTTCACTTGCCTTTTTTTCCCTCCCCCCAGTCAAAATCTACAGGATGTGACAAGAAAAACTCCTGCCCTTTGTACAGACTTAATGATCACCTCTTCATCTGAAGTCCTCTCAGAAAGGAGTAACTCCTCCCTAGGTTTTCCTCTGCTTGAATTCCAGGGGAGAAATCACTAAGCAGTGACTCACCCAATGGATCATGAAAGCAGCAAAGGAGACCAGGGCGTTACACATGAATCTCTGACTAAGCTGTTCTGGTCAATAGCAAACTAATTGGAAAAGTCAGAGACACAGTCCATGATTTAGAGAAGCTATGTTTAAGGGAATAAGAATACTGAAATTCTGATAGGATTTTGATTTAAACCCAAAGAATGCACAAGGGGTTAGGAAAAGGAGGCAGACACTTACTCTTTTTTTCTACAGGACTTATCTCTTGGGTTGGTTCAAGTGTATTGATTTCTTTTTTAATCAATTTTTGCAACGCTCATTTAACTTTTTTGCTTTAACTGCTGGAAGACATCAAGACTGGGAGGAAAAGGTACTACAATATTGAAAGAGGATCAGCAGAGGTTATAGGGGCCGAAAGCATCCGAATTAGAGGATGTCAAGGCTACTAGAGTGTAAAATTGTCTGGTTTGGGCTGTGTGCTGCCTGTAAGGATAGCTTCTAAATCTGAAACATTCTCACACATGGTAGTCACATCTGAATATTTTCAGCTACTGCTTTTATCAAGTAGAACAGACTCATTGCATGTTTGCAGCTGATTTCTCTGGGTTTCAGAAGGGTCCCCAAAATAAGGTCATCTCACACTCTCAACATCAGTCTGATTATTTTTTGGTGATTCTATCAGTTGCTGTTCTCAAACCACTTCTTTTTTAATAATAATGAGCATTCTAATTATAAGCAACCAACCACAGAATAAGCAGAAAATGAGCTACCATTTCAGTCTTTCTACATTGTTTAAGTACCCTTGCTTATGCTGATCTTCCATTAGAAACAATCAGCTCTCCAAAATAGTTTAAATTTACCTTAGCAAGAACAAAAAGGCCTGATAAAAATACAGCCTGTCAAAATCCAGCTTGATCTTAGACTTGCTGCTCAGGTCTGCTTCCTTGCCACCCCCAATCACCCAGCAGTATTTTATTTCCCTCATTCAGATATTTTCAGTTCCATTTAATGTTCCCTTTCTCAACACCTCACTTCCTCATTAATGTCCATAACAATGTACAGTTTCAAATGTTTGCCCTGTGGTTGTCTACAAAACTCACATAAGCAATGACAGAGCTAAATGGTAATCTCCAAGGCTTGGATGTCTGAGACTTGGGCCATGTGGAATCAGTTTGCTAAACGTTCATAAACTTTTTTTTTTTCCCCTTAACCTTGGCATCACTGCATTGCCTCCAAGTTTCTCATCTCTCCAGCTGTATTTTGTTTAGACCATTTAAAATTAGTGCCCTACTAACTGTGACACCCATCTCAAGGTATTCAGTTTAGTTATTTTGGGATCAATAAAAACAGACATGCTGAAGTGAGACATACTAAACCAGAAGGGTATAAAGATGAAGTATGCAGACCACTCTTCTTGTGGAATGTTGAGGCTGTTCAGCTTGGAGAAAAGAAGGTTCAAAGGAGACCTTCCAGTGTGACAGATAAGAAGGGACTTTTTACAAAGGTTTGTAGCGACAGGCTGAGAGGGAATGGCTTGAAGCTTGAGGAAGGAAGAAATCTTCCTGGATATTAGAAGAAATTCTTCACAGCGAGGGTGGTGAGACACTGGCACAGGTTGCCCAGGGAGGTCATGGATGGCCCCTCCCTGGAGGTGTTCAAGGCCAGGCTGGATGAGGCTTTGAGCAGCCTGGGCTAGTGGAAGGTGACCCTGCCCATGGCACTGTGGTTGGAACTTTAAGGGCCCTTCCAATCTAAACCATTCTATCCGTCTCTTGTAGGGCCCCTAGACAGGGGGCCCATGGAGTGCCTAAACAGGACCTGGACGAGCCTGGCTCTGTATTCAGACCTCCACTATACCCACAGGGACATTCTCCTCTTTTGCTTCAAGCCAGTTTGCTGTTCTTCAAGTTCAAGAACTACCATGTCACTGACGTGATCCTTGCTATATTCTATCACGAGCCAGAGGTGACATTTAAACCATGGTGTCTCTAAACCTCCTTAGCGCTGTCCCCGCTCCCAGCCCTGGTGCCAGAGCACAGAGAGGGCACGGAGGCTTCCCAGCCTCACACCCTGCAGGCACGGGCATGCCACGGTCTGGCAGGTGCAGGATGTGAGACGTCGTTCCCATAGGAACTCGGACCATCCCGCTCGGAAAGCCTGCTTCGTGTGAGCAACACTAGATGGCACACAACAACCGCTGAATCGCTGCTCTCCCTTTTTCGGTGCAGGCACCTAACATTGGTTTCAAAGTATCCGCCTGGAATGTGACTGAAGAACTGAACTCAGAACGTCAGTCTAAGTACGTTATAAAAATCCGCTGGGAAGAACCTTTCTCAAAAAAAACCTCACCCCACTTCCTCCATCGGAATTCTTTTTTCTATTTATAACTCTGCCTAACTCGGCAGGTTCAGAAAGTAAACACAGATTCTGTTCATGAGCTTGTTATGGAGCAAGGGAATACTGTCGATTCAATGCAAAATGAAAGCATAGAGTGGCATGCAACGTGAAGCCCGCTTGGCTCAGCAGCTCCTGCAATTCAAAAGACAACTGCTGGGACAAGATGCAGGTGACACAAGGCCTTGAGTGACCTGTACTAGTGGGAGGTGTCCCTGCCTATGGCAGGGGGTTGGAACTAGATGATCTTTGAGGTCTCTTCCAACCTTACCATTCTATGACTCTATAACAATCCTGATAGGTTTTGTGGATTCTCTTAAAGGATCCATGCTTCACTTTGTAAGTAAAATAAATTACTTATTTCACACTTTATATACTAAGAAGCATTTTTTTCCCTTGTCCTAAGAGATCCAAAAGGCCAGAGAAATAGATATATTTTGCTATTCCAACTTCTTATATTTTATTGCATCAGTGCTTAGCATGGGTCTGGTTTAGTTTGGGGGACAAAAAGAAAAACATCCAGTAAATATCCTTCAGATCTTTTTTGTTTGTAAAACCACAGCACATAACAAGGAAAAGCATTGACAGGACTCCACACTTCATTTCCAAAACACTGAAGCAATCAGCTCTTGGTGCCACTTCACAAATTCAGCACACCAGCATGAAGTGGTACAACTTCTGTGCACGGGTGAGGTTATGATTTAACTGAAAAGATGTGAACTTTCACCTTCCTGCAAACTGCCAGTGACTGGCACAGTTTCTCTGGGAAACAGAACCATGCCCATGACTACCTGATAGAGGTCTAATCCTAAACTCATCTAAGCAGGAAATTGTAAATGTCAGTTTACTGGCAGGAGGGTGTAAATCTTTCCTTGCTTGTATTAGTACAAACTAGCTGATGTGCAGGTAGGGTAGGGAGCCTTAACTCCCCTTTCCTTCCTCAGAAGCAGTCTAGAGAGATCTACTGGCCCTTTAGGAGGGGACCCTTCTGAGAAAGCAACCACAACCTGTAGTCATGGCCAGTATAAAGCACCCACTAGGTGAGAAATGACTCATCCAGGGAGAAAGGATCTTCAGTGATAACCAGAGCCCCTGGCAGATATGAGTGCTGGTTTGGGGCTTTTTTTGCTTTCATTTCCTTTCGTATATTTTTACATCTTTTGCATTTCATATTACCTCTTTTCAACTTATGTAAATAAGTAGTTCTATTTGCTTTTAGCTTACTCTGGTTTGTGTCAAAAATACCTTCTGAGTAACTGGCTGAACTTCCTTGTATTCCAGTCTTCCAAAACGGTAATACTCAAAAAACAGGATTCTGGACATCTCTCCCCTGCTTCTCTTCTCTGCACTATAGAAGAAGACATGTTTCCACATCACTGCAAGGAACAGTCTGAGATGGAAAAGCAGATGCCTTGCGAGAAGAATTCATGCCTGCAAGTATCATTAACCTAGAAAGTTCTCCAGCATTAGGTTAAAAAAGGGGGAGTGAGAGCACAGATAAAGTCATGGGACTTTTTAAGGGATTCTATCTTAGTAATTATTGATATCTTATTTTCAGTTTTAATTTCCTTTTCTACTGAACATTCCTGTCAGCCTGGGTTAAGTAATATCTATGTTAAGGATTTAACAGTAAGAAAAATGATGACAAAAAATAGTACTATGTAAATTCATATTGTGGCTACAGGAAACAAACTTCCAAACCCACTTTCACAAAGTTATGAGTGTGTGTGTTGACCATTTGCTGTAACAGCTGCATATATTTAAGGGATGGAGAGGAGCTAAGTATATGTAAAGAATTCTTCCATCTTTTGTAAAGGCTCATAATTCGTTATGGGTTGTGGAACTGTAGCTGCTAATACTGCAACTGTTTGTTGCCTGAAATGAATGGCATTTTTATTGGGTTTGTTATTTATCCAAAAGACTTTATGCAAGATCTTAGCCAAAGTTAATCCATCCACACATCAGTGTGTGGATCATCACTTCCATATTATGCTGCAAATTCACTTCATAAAACCCTCAGATCTTCAGAAACAGATTTTTAAGATGGGAACTCAGTATCAGCCAAAGAATGAGGAGCGATTGAACACACCTGTCCCCAAGCACAAGGGCAAACTTCAGGGGCTGGGATTCTGCACTTGGGACCAATCAGTGCCAACCCAGCTCTGCCACTTCCAGAGCTTTAAGGCTGACCGATTCCAATTGCACTGGATCGATGGGAAGGAAGTGAAATAACAACGAACCACTGCCTTACACAGGCTTGGGTGCCTCAGAGTTAGATGTCTACCAGCCTGTCTGAAAATGCTCTTGGAGGTCTACTTGCATCTTTAACATACACACACCTAAAGACTTTTCACTAATATTCTGTGAACTCAATTCTTTAAAATTGGTCTTAGGACCTTTGTAGCATCTGTCTTACTAAAACTGCACAGCAAATAAGCATGACTATTTACTGACTTTTTCTCTAAGCATACCCTATTATTCTACCCCATGTTTTGTTCTAGCTACTGTATGAGAAAAGTGATAAACGTGACTTGGCCAGGGATTTCAGGCTGCAAACTGCAAAGAGCAGAAGAAGGTGCAAGGGCTGTGCATGGACTCTCCATCAGCTGAGGCTGTCAAGCGAAGAGTGAAAGCCTGGCCGGAAGACATTGGAAGAGGCGTTTGTGCAAGGCTTGCGCTATGTGGGAGATAAACTGGGTGCTCTCAAGGATCCCTTATGGCTCTACAGCCCGCGAATAAAGAGCCTCTTTCACTGCAGCAGACTCAGTACTGCGGCTACTTCGGCCCCGCCGCGGCGTTAGCAGGGCCGCTACAAAGCGGGAATTGTGTCAGCAGCTCCCAGCGCTGCGAAAGCCTCTGCGGAACACAATGCGGGACAAGTGTGTGAAAGAAGTTCTTTCAGTGCCCCATAAGGTCAGTCGTTGGAGCACAAAGCAGCGCTGAGGAAAGAATGGCAGTATCTCTGCTCTGTTCTCACGTTATGAACGCCTGTCACTGACGGCCCCGCGGACCCGCTAACTGTGATACTATGGCTGCACAAACTCCAAGTCTTGCCAGCCTGGTGAGTGGCACACATGGGTCTTCTGCTCTGACGTTTCATGTAATCACTACTGTTCGGGGGGGAAACGGGGGAACTCAGAACGAGGATGAACTTGGGTTATCAGAGAGGCTTTCAGACTCACAAGTTGAGCAGAAAAGGGGTTAGGCTTTTAGAGTCAACTGACAGGTTGGCCACTCGATGTCAAATTGGAGAAAAATTGTTCTGCTAACAGGTGTTAGTGTCAAGACGATAGAAGAAGTGGGTTATAAAAACCCCACACCCAACAAATCAAGGCATGTTGTTTCTTGTTATAAAAAAGAACACTTTCACAGATGTATTCTGCAACAACTTGATTTTAGGAGGCACTTGTAACAGCAACTATGGTATCTAAAGTGGTATCAGCTATGCTATCTTAGAGTTAATGCAAGCTGGTTCGACAAACCCCAGGTGTGGCTCTACTGTAGCTTCTGCAGTAGTTTTGGCTTGCAAGCAGATAGTTTATTCTAGCTCTTCCCCATCTACTTCAGATATTACAAGGAAAAGAAGCATGACACCACAGAGCTCAAATGTAGATAACCACAGAGCCTTCCTAGGCGTGTTCTGCAAGCCATTCTCTGTTTCACTTGGCCATTTCGATAGAGCTATCAGTAACCAAGCTGATTTCAGTCGGAAGCCAGCTGAGATCTTTCTTCATTTAGCACCAGCTGCAGTGGTCACTGAACCACAGATATTCTCAGACTGGCAGATGATGAAATACAAAATAATTCTGAACAAATTAATTCTGAGCTGGAAGAGAGAAGAGTACATATCCAACAGGAAAATGGTTATGTCTCATTTTAAAATATGTATTAGGGGTTTAGAAGAGGGATAAATAGTACATTCTGACAGGAAAATATTAATTTAGAATGGGTTGCATATCTACTGCTCAAATAAGTCACAGACATCTCTGGAATGTAAAAAAAATATCTTGAGCAGAAATATCTGCTCTCACAATCCGTTCTCAAAAACCAAATTCTTGTCATGTTTATTGGAGTAAATTTCAGTTCAAAGGCTACTTCTTGATGTCCTTCAAAAATAAGCATATTAGAATTCCATCCATCCTTCTTGGTGTAGCTTAGCTCTATGGGTGCTTATATTTCTCCTGTTCATTGATGCTAGGGATAAAGACCAAAGTCCTCATTTCAGCGAGGCAGAAGCCAGAGAGAAGCAGGAGAGGGATGTCTCAGTCCAGGCTGAATTTTAAACACACACATTCTTTCTCTTTCACCACTTTGTTTTTCCCCTCTTGCTGACAGTGCCACACCACTTCATGAGTAAGAGCTTCCTCTGTTTCTGCACCCTCATTTCCTGCTGATTCCATCCTGTGAGCCTCCTTCAGGATTTTCAAAATACTTCCAACCTTCAGGCTAGGAGAATGCATTGAGATAAACAGATAGTGGGGGTAGACAATGCAGAAGAAGAAATAGAAAAGGAAGTGAGAGAGAGAAAGGAAGGCATGGAAAGAGAAAGGGCAGGCATAAATCAAATGAAGAAAATCGAGAGAGGACATGAAAAAACAAAAGAATGAGCAGAGTGGTGAACAGCAAAGTAGAAGCAAAAGGGATGCTTTACTGCTTCCCATTTCTGAATCCTGGTCCATGGAATGAAAATATAAAATACTTTAACATCCATTATTAGTAAGAAAATTAAAGCAGATCACTTCTCCAAAATCTGGCTGAGCTGGAAGTGTCATTTAACACACACTCATGAACTTTCTGTTAGGATGACTTCTGCCTAGTTCTCTCAGACTAATTCCCTCTCTCATCATAGAATCAAGCAGGTTGGAAGAGACCTCCAAGCTCATCCAGTCCAACCTATCACCCAGCCCTATCCAATCAACTAGACCATGGCACTAAGTGCCTCATCCAGACCAATCCTCTAAACCCTGATGCTACCTGGGCAGGTAAAGAGAAGAAAATCTGTCCCTTTAGATACAGAGGTTTGAAGGCAACTAAGGAGTACAGCTGTGAGTGAAGGCCATAAGAAAGCCTCACAATTTCATGTCTTAAAAATAGATAACATTGTGGTGTGGCTGCATCTCCAACGATGCATATTTCTGATCCCTCAAGGAAAAACATGAGATGGTTACCCCTACCACCTGCCTTAGAAAGCAGGATCACCACTGATCACACATCTTTATCTCAGCAGTGCAGACTTCAAACAGCTCAATAAATCACGGAGTTGAGATATTCCAGTTAAATGTTTTAAAAATAGAAAACCTCAACTTTCTGTACATGAGAAAGTAAATGCTCAAAACTAAAATAATGTGTCCCCAGGAGCTTTCTGTACAGCTTCTGCACATAACTCCCATAACAAGACAGCAAACACAGGCCTGGAGCTTGGTTTGTGCTGTTCTGTAATCATTTGGTTGGTGAAGGTTTCTTGTTTTCCTAGAAGGGGACTAGGAGGCCAAGCCACAAACATGTGCAAGAATCAACCATTATCAGGCAAGTTACTCAAAACAAAATGCAGTCAAGGGGAAGGGCAGATCTTCCTCTGCTCCCAGATCAGATTAGTAAGGCAGACAAGTCTGTTCTAGCAGCACAGACGAATGTCTGAACACGCATTGGCAACCTGCGTGCTGAAGCCTGGGATGGAAGCACTCTGGAGCTGTGCTGTGCCTCTCTCTTTCACCAGTACTTCAAGAAAAGTGCCAGGTAGCCACTTTCTGGAAGAGGACAAAGGCATCAAATGGGACAGTTGAGGCTGATGGATGTTTTCCATCTGGAATTAAGTCTCTCAGAGTTCCAGATAAACCATCTTAACACCCTGGGGTGTGCTACCTACACAGTTGCCCTGTGGCTGCAAGCTGAATCTGTCTTTCTTCATATAGGCCTTATCCTGCAGTCAGATCTGCAGTTCTGCAGAGCCCTCAAGCTCTGGATTTCCATCCTGCTGTGTCTGCAGGGTTCATCTCTACAGATACAGCTGCAGGATCTGGGGTCTTGGGCTCTAATTCTCTCAGGGCATGGATGATGCCTTCCTTCTAGTCTTATTTTCTGTCTGTAAGCTGCCATCACGTAAGTGATACCACTACTAAATTTGCTTCTTCCTAGAGAATTTCAGTTGTTACTCCTGGGTCATGTCTTCTGCCCTTCCACTGCATGCTTCCATCTGCAGTATTCCAGAGGACTCTGTAAAGGAGGCATAAGGCTTTTATTTCTGGAATCTCTTCAACATAGCAGTAAGCTTGGGATTTTTTTTCCCTTGTCCAAAAAGATGATTTTGCTCTGTTTCAGTTATTCTTGATTCTAAGTATAAGCTCTTGGATACTCCTAGAAAATTCCCCTCCCTCCTTGATGTCAGTGCCCTTTGACTACTTGCAGGCATTAATCCTCCTCCTTCCATTTTCTAGCCAAAGTTATTTTTTCTGTCTATTTAGATTGCTTAATTTTCTTACACAGATTATAACAAAAGCTCAGCAGAAGGACAGAAATCTCTTCAGTAAATGCAGTGCCTACAAATTATACAAAAAACAGGCAGAGGGGAGAGATCTGTCCAATCTCCTCAGGGAGGCAAAGGCTGCAACATCAGCTGGTGCCCTGGCAGGCTGCAGAAAATTTATTTGGAAGCAGATTTATAGGAGGAGGGATATATTTATTGCATGCCAACGGAAGAGGCTTCAATAAGGCTTTGTCCTTGTACACCAAAACATGTCAGAGTGACTTCACCACAGTCACTCACTCTCTTGCCATGTCTCCAGCAATGACCAATAGCCTTGGGAAGAACTTGAGCAAACAGACACTGCCACTTCCCTACAAGTTCCAGGGTTACAGTTCCTGTCATCTGCTGCTGCCAGGGAAAGGATGGTGGCAAGCTCAAACAAGCTGACACCTGGATCACAATTTTTATGGAGAGAAAGAAAAGCAAAATTCCGCTTGCAAGCTGTATTAAAATTGTTACTGAAGCTAAAAGCAGCCCAAGGTCACTCCAAAAGATATTATCTCCTATCTCTGTGTCTGCTGTCATAGCAAAAGCAAAGGAATTTAAGCTTGTAGTGGCTTTGGAGTTTACATGCATGCACACTAGAGTAACCAGACTAACTCAGCCAGATGGAAGTTAAGGAATGAAGCTTTACATTTACAGCTCAGCACAATTTAGGAGCAGATATATACAATATATTACAGATACTTACAACTATATACAGTAATATACAAGTTAAAAGTAATACAGAAAAAAACAAAACCCCTCCCAGCAGCTAGATTGCCCAAGAGGGGATCCCAACCACCCTTCCACATTCTTTCTACCCCCTCCCTCATCTCAGAATCTCCCTCATCTCAGAATCTCCCTTAGGTGCAAGGTGAGCTGGAAAGGTCAGCAAGAGGTGTTAGAAGCAGAATGATTAGTTGGGAATGTGCAGGTTCAGGCAGCAGAGTTAATAGAGTGACAGCCAGGCAGGGACTGCCTTGTCTTTGTCTCCTTGTTTTTATATGTCCCAGCAACACAAATGGGCAATACAGACATCACCATTATTTTCCTTTCCCAGCCAATAACCTAATTTCTCTCATTAAAATATTCCAATTAGCCTCAAACCAGCACAAAGCTCAAGTTAATCAGAAGATTACTTCTGCAACCAGGGATTGAAAAAAAAAAAAAAAAAAAAAATCTGCATCATTGCAGGTGGAAAGGTCTGCCTGGAACAGCTTTCATTTGGCAGGCCTTTGCCAAAGCCAGGCCCTCTGAGGAAGCCCAGCGGGTGTGGGCTGGACAGCACTGATGGCAGCAGAGCTTTACAACACTTTGGTCAGGTAGAGCTCTGAGCTGGGAGACAGGCAGACCCAGCAAGTTCTGGCTCACCAATATGTTTCTGGACTAAGGTGGGGGGGGGGGAAAAAACCCTGTTGTTTTGATTAGGGTAATGTGGTGCAAATGGAAAAGCTTCTTTATAATCACTGGTGGCAAACTTCGCTGACGCTATCTCGGAGCTGATGTACATCTCTCCACCACAGGACTCAATTCAGTGCAGCAATGAAGAAGACTACTACAGTTTCAGGTCTCTTGGCACTGCTTCAGCTTTCAAAAAATTTCTAGCAGGAACATTTTTTCCATTCTTCCTGCCCAGGAAAACAAGAGACAGAAGGAAAGCCTCCTGCCAGCTCTCCCAACTCTCTACTAGTGGATTAGTGTCTCCGCATATTAAATGCAAGTATTTTTAATTCTCTTTGAAAAGTTGGTGGCTCTTCTCTTTTCCAGTTATTTGTGTGTGGAAAAAAATAATCTGACTTGTTTTAATGAAATGTGGGGGATGAGAAAAAAACTAGGGACGTGGCCCTGTCCCTGGAGACATTTAAGATTACACTGTCCTGGGCAGCCTGATTTAGTTGGAGGTGTCCCTGCAGCAGGGGTGGACAAGATGACCTTTGAGGGTCCCTTCCAACTCTCAACAATCTGTGAAATCCAATTTCAAAACTATTTTGGCAATATTTACTTGGGGGGAGGGAAAAAAATCTTAGCATAACCATTCACTTAACACTGTTAACATGTGACAATCCTACATGAATCAACACTGCCCTGCCTTGTGGAATTATTAAAGCACACCACACCTATTGTACTGTTTCTATCTTCAGAAGCCTCTGCCAGGACCTTTAGGGTGTTGTTTTCTTTCACTGTCTACACAAGTGAGTAACATAAAACTCAAGAAACTAGTTCTGTATTTATTGAAATAGAAAATTAAAGCAAAACATCACCCAAAAGAGTTATTTATGGTATTTGGGGGGGGAAGCTAAAAAAAACCAAACCAACAAATCAATTTTATGTGAAATGTAATTATTCTATAGTCTCTGCATTTTCCATTTTTGTTCTTTATACTGTTATTGCACTGCCAATATACTCTGACCAGGACACCAAGCCTTGGAGGGATCTTTGGATTTAGGAGCACTGAAGAAAATGAGCCCAGCATTTGCAAAAACAGCTACTCAGGATATCTTGCAAAACCAAAACCATGCTTGATTTTGACTGATTCCCCTTTTCAGTGCTGCAATTTAAGTCAGTCTACAAGGCCAAGGCACTCCAGCCTAAATGGGTTTACCAAACTATTCCAACCAATTCTGGTATTCATCTTTTCTGGGTAAAGTTCATAGACTTGCAAAGGATCTAATCAAAATCCTCTGCACAGCAGAAATGTGAAGGGAAAGACTTGGAAGTCTGTCAGAGAGGAAACTGCTAGATTCACACTTGAACAGATCCAGTGGTTACAATTAGAGATGTGGATGAGGACAACAGCTGGAAATAGAGCTGACATCCCCCCCCTACTTTCCATGGGCTTTCCACCAAGTGCTATTATTTATTCAGAAGCTATTTTCCAGGAAAAGAGCCAGCCAGCCTGCAAAAGTGTTGTCAAGAAAATAATTCTCAAAGGGTGGTGGGACAACAGAATGAGCAGGCCACAGATCTCAGGTTTTTCTTGTAAGTCACACAATTTGCCTCTTTGTAAGACTTTCAAGCTGGTGACAGTCTGTTAAAAAGTAGTAGACTTGCAATATTTCTACTATGTATGGCCAAATAATGTTTCAACACCATTTGTTCATCTTTTTACTCCAGTTCAACATGGAAAGAAGAAAGTTTTTTCATCCCATCACTACGAATAGATTCACAAACATGTGTCCCACTGGGTTTGGACCTTAGAGTGGATTTTCAACATATGCAGAAAATTAATGGTTTTGGTTGCCTGAGAAATAATTTTTTTTTATGGAAGAATGCATCTTGAATCTACCTAACACTACCAAGTCTGCTGCTAAGCCATGTCTGCACTGCTTTTAAATACTTCCAGAGTAGCTGAGTGGCTGGGAAAGCACTCAAGCAGAAGCACAACGCCATGGGCAGCCACAGACAGACTGAAGCTGATGGCCAAGCAGCCTGGGACTCAGCTTTGTGTGGCTGACTTGAGGTGGGTACATGAGGCACTAAGAGTAGAAAAAGGGCTGTGAAACAAACAGCTTTGGCAGTCACCATGGGGCATTTCCTTGCTGAGATACCTGAAACCAGGGAGCTGAGACAAGGAACATGGTGTCAGCACAGGGCTGTTTCACTCTGCCAGCAGCACAGCACCATCCTTCATCTTGTCAGAAATAGAGTACAGCAGCCATAAATATAGTAGTCTGCATACAGCTGCCCAAACACCCCATGGGAGAAGGGAGAATTTAATTGCACAACATATGTTGATATAATAGGGAAATGTTACCACAGCTCATCTAAAAAGTGAGGAAACTACAAGGATACAGCATTCAGCCAAGCAGGCTTCACTCGTTTGTCACAAACTTGTGTGCTCACCAAGGTTCATGTTTTCTCTAGAAAAATCACAAGTAGTGGTGGCATCAGTTAGAGCAATTATCTACCCAAAGAGCAACTATCTACCCCCAATCCAGTCTGACAAATCTTACTTATTTCCTGAACACTATCAGGGTGTGCAACATGACAACGCCGATATGAAATGTCATTCCTCAAAGAGAATGTTCTAGCAACACTGCTAAAGAAATCCAAAGGAGGATACTTTTGTCCTGAATTTAGCCCATAAGGTTTATTCTATAAAGTTTTAACAAACTATTAAATAGCTGCTTCATTTACATGGTCCAGGAGGGCCACAAAGATGATCAGAGCACTGAAGCACCAGTCCTATGAGGACAGGCTAGGAGAGTTGGGGCTGTTCAGCCTGGAGAGGAGAAGGCTCTGGGAAGATCTTATAACTACATTTCAACATCTGAAGGTGACCTAGAGGAAGGCTGGGGAGGGACTGTTCAGAAGGACCTGTGGTGCTAGGATGAGGGGCAATGGTTTTAAAATGGAGTGGGGTGGGTTTGGATTGGACATTGGAGGGAAATTCTTCACAGTGAGAGTGATGAAATACCGGAGTCAGTTGCCCAGAGATGCGGTTGAGGCCCCATCCCTGGAGACGTTCAAGATGTGGCCCTGGGCAGCCTGATCTAGTTGGAGGTGTTCCTGCTGACTGCAGGGAGGTTGCACAAGATGACCTTCAAGGGTCCCTTCCAACCCAGTGCAATCTGTGAGTCTCTGAATACTAAAATCCTGACACCAGGTAATATAAACACCACTCTGAAACAGTTTTTGTGATGCAGAACATAGTTGCTTCCTAGAAGAGGATGAAAAGTTGAAAATCTTTATAAACCATGCATATGTTAGTAAATGCATCTGTGTATATGTACAGACATAAACAGGTGAAGGTTTTGATTCCATTCACACAATAATTAATGCACTGCTTTCCTTCACTGCAAGAAAAGTCAAATCAGAACATTCTGTCTTTCATTTACCAGTACTGGAAAGAAAGGAAGCTGACAGGGGTGTCTGGTACACAAGAATTCACATTGCTTTCTCAGCCAGGAAAGCACTGTGCCATTGAGGGGACACTAGTACAGGATAAAATCTTCAGCTATTAAACTCCAAGTACCACATCCTGGGAG
Source organism: Ramphastos sulfuratus (assembly GCA_013399055.1). Classification (NCBI taxonomy): domain Eukaryota; kingdom Metazoa; phylum Chordata; class Aves; order Piciformes; family Ramphastidae; genus Ramphastos; species Ramphastos sulfuratus. The sequence goes on along the minus strand of WBNM01018688.1, from coordinate 301,446 downwards.
AAGTCAATCAATGGACTCCTGCATGAAATTAACTGCATATTGTGCAGTGTGGTGGGTGAGACCTCCTCTGCCATACAGCAGATCTGATAGGGCTGGGTGATGGGTTGGACTGGATGATCTTGGAGGTCTCTTCCAACCTGGTTGATTCTATGTCATGCAACTGTCCCAGCTATTCCTTTTAGATAAAAAATGGTGCTTAAATAGATGCCTTAGCACTGTTTTACTTCTTACACTAGTCTGTCAGTCATAGTTCTTCCTCCTCCAGTGATCAAAAAATAAAATCAAATTTCAAAATCAAACTGTAGCAAATAACTATTTCTAAGTGCCCCAGATAAGCAATTATCTCATAACTGAGGATTTCTTTTACTAGGTGATTCAATAATTTCTGCAAACAGACAAAATTATAAAATTGCCTTAATGAAAAAAAAAAAAAAATCTGCTAAATTAGCTCATTTTTTCTCTGTTCCAGGAAAAAAAAAATATTTCCAGAAATACCAGAGTGCTTTGAAGGCAGTAGATTCAGTAAGGAAGAGAGAATAAGGTGGTACAACAAGGTCAATATATGGATTTATCAGTGCTGTGTCATTTGGTTTCGCTCTGATTCACTTGTTGAAGTGAGGTCCAAGCCTTCAGTTGCAGGTAAAGTGTCCTAAGCAAGTCTGAACTTTTTCCCAAAGGTGAATCAAGTTCCTCCTTGCACTTGGAAGGCTAGGCTGCTCCTAAGGGTATGACTGAAATGAAAAAAAAAACAGCTAACAAGAATGACAACCTCCATTTTCACTTCAGTCCTGTCTTTTGCCACCAAAAATTAAAAGAGCCTGCACACAAACAAAACACTGCTTGTACCCAGTTCACCTCCACTAAGAAGAACAAGGTGTAACAGATGAGTTACAGAAACACCCAAGGGCTCCCTGGTATTGAATGGAATTTTAAAGAAAGGAGAACAAAGGGCTGCCTGGTATCAAATGAAATTTTAAAGAAGGGAGAACAAGCAAGTCACTTGAAAGTCTTGACTTTTTTTATAAAAAACCTGTGATGCTCTCCAGAATCAGCTGAGCTGTAGGCATCATCTGCCCCAACCGTGAGTCAGCTTGAGTCAGTTCAGTGTACTTTTATGGTGCTGTCAGAGCCAGAAAACACAGCTCTCAGCTGCATGAAAGGAGCCTCTGAAATATGGAACAAGTCTTTGATAGGAAGGCATTCTCTACTATAAGCTGGCAATGAAATTAATGGAATAAATAAAATGCCAGCATATTTCACATTTCTGTCTCTTTATTTTTAGCCCAAAGGAGGGACTGAAATCAAGGCACAAAATAGAAAGGCAAATCACGTGTTCTTAAGGCCAAACAATTTGAAGTTCTTTGTGAACTGCTCTTTCTGCACAGCAATTCCCCAACTGTGTAAAGAAGCAATATGGATTCAGTAAACAGGGAATGCTTCCAGCTGTTTGAGTCCCTCCCACTACCAGTATGCATAACATCCTGCCTGGTAGAAGCTGTATTTGTGTTTAAGCATGATAAGAATGATTTATATTAAGGGAACATTTCTGATCAATCATTCGTGGTGAAGAGCCAGTGACTAAGTAGAAATGCTTCAGAGGGAGCACTGCTGAGTAAGAACTGAGTAAGAAGTTCATAAAACTTGAGACTATGGCCAACAGTCTCTAACCTGCTTAGTAGACAGCATGCAGCTTCCTGTAACCACTTACACTGGGAACACACACCCCTCTCTTCCAGCCCTCAGGAGAGTCCCAGTATTTGTATTATAGAACATAAAAGACAGAGAGGGTTTGTCACACTTTGACAATGAGAAGTTAGCTGCCAAGTACAAGCTGATTATTACAGCCAACAGAGAGAGAGAGATGAGCCTCTGCAGGCACTGAGCTTCAGGCAGCGTGAATCACTCCATCCACTGACCATGGTATCAGCTTAGAAACTAATTGGATGTCTCTGGCTGAGACAGATCACTCCAAAAGTTTAGTGCTGTCTGTTTGTAAGATGGATCACCAGCTGATGTCCTCTGCCATGCTGTCAATAGCTATGGGGCCAGTGGAGCTATGGAAACCAGCAGCAGCAAAGATCTGCTGCTAAGTCTTTGCCAAGTTTGCAATCCCGAAGCCTGAGTACAACAGGTCTGCTCTTGAGGACTCCTTGAGGAGCATTTTTACAGTGCATAAATAAATATTTATAGCAGTGAAACACTACTCCTTTCATATTTGAAAAATAATAAAAGCAAGTGATTGCATCTAAAATAACATTCATCTTTTATGATGTTTTCAGGAAGAAAAGCTTCAAAGGAAAGGGGAGAAGGAAGGGCAAGGTGAGATGGAAGATAAATCATATAGGGAACAAATTTTGCTCTGATATGGGTACCAGCCAAGCAAAGAGAATGAAGGTTTGTATTTAATTTTAGTTAAAACTCTGCTACAACAGAAAGGGAACACCACATACTCAAGTATGTGGTTACAGAAAATACTGCAGACCCTGCGTAAGCTGTGAGGTGAGAGGCTGAAAGGCAAACACCTTTCCACCACCTGAGAAGTGGCCTACACGTGCATTGTCCTCACAGTACCCAAACAGCCTGCTCTGTGCCCGTGCAGTGGATGGCACAGGTCAGTCCCAGCAGGAGGCCTGCACACTCTGTCTGAAAAGAGAACTTTTCTCCTTGCCTGACAGCCATTGTTTTTCAAACAATGGTGAACTGAAGGAAGGGTTTGCTGGACTTTGACTCTTATGCTCATGCTAGAAACAGAGCAGAACCATTGACTGAACATAGAGATCTAAGTGCTGACCATAAAACAGGTGTTAAAATATAAGGCTGATTGCAGCTAAGTGCTGAACATTGCTCCTATGAACAGAAGGCAGGTTCAGCAGGTCCCTCAGTGCCTTGCAGGTAGAGAGCCTTGGAGAGCAAGCCTTTGCCCACGAACTACAATCTACCACAATCTTCCAGCTGGACGTATCTGTGAGTCACTTTCCTCCAGCCCTTCTGTGGGGCAGGAGAACCTTGTTCCAATGTAAATGTACAGTTCTCTATAATAGGCACATTGTACACGGCTGACAAGCTGCCAGCCTTGGTCACTGCCTGCCTCCAGACAAGTGTTCATTGCTCACGAGAAGAGGAGATAAATGCAAGCTGTTATTGAAAGCAGCTATCACAACATTTATCACCAGCAGTTCCTGTACTAAGTGACAGTATCTTCTAATACTACTTTCTGTAGTAATCTTGTGTCCACATCTAACATCTCCTTCATCCTCTGCACTGAAAAACACAGCCTAGTGCTGACCAGCTGCCAGTGAGGCCTCAGTGACTGCATGGCCACTGCTGAGATACAACAGTGGCAGCAGCTGCTGCTCTGAGGCAGGGCCAGGAAAGCCTGTTGCTCCTGCAGACAGGTGCCCAGACACCTGTGGCCACAGCCTGGTGCAGTCCCACGAGATCTGCCTGGCTCCATTGCTGCCCTTGGGAAAATTACTTTGGCTTTCGGCTTTCCCTCCCACTCTTGCTCTGTCTTTTGGAGTGTGATTTTTCACCTCGGGTTTATGATTTGGTTTTCTTTAGTTTGGAAAGAAAAAAGTTATCTTAGGTAGCATAGGAGAATTTGGCCCCACCTGCAAACCATTTGCGAGCTTCAGGACTGGAGCAGGAGATGCTGAGGAACAGGGTGACAGTTCCTCAGCTGTGTGGGTTTTAGTAACTCAGAGCTCAATGACTTAGAAACTTGTAGTGGCTGGGATCTGGACCTCCACTGATCACTTCTGTGATATTGGGAGCCTCTTTTGCCAGCATCTCAGATCAAAAGACACCCAGCCAGAATAAACATATAGTCTTCAGCAGGCTTTTCATTCAAAGCTCTACTAGGTATAAAAGACAATGCCACATAATTATATCAGCTGTATCTACTAAGAAAATAAATTACCAAATACACTGGAAGTACTCTGAAGGCAATAACTACAATACAAAAATATTTATTTTTCTGGTTAGCTGTGTGAATTTTTCAACCTTATGGCATGCAAATAACCACAAAACAAAGTATTTGACTATTTCTGCTAATGCCTGCAGACATCACTTAGCCAGCTGTCCTATGATGGTGTATTCTACACCACAGAAATGTATTTCTTACCTTGTTCACAGAAAGTGAACATAAATTGTACACAAACCAAAAGGCATCAGTACCAAATGACAGCCCTTACTGTCTTCTGAACGTAACTTGAGTATTAAATACACATCTAGCAAAAAGGTCAGGAAAAAATGGTGGCCAATTAAAGAAAATTGAGTTAGACTAAATGAAGTTTTCTAATTCTGATGTTTTGCCATTACTATATGGGTTTAACACAGACAAGTACTTGGCGAAAGAAGAGTTGAAAATTTCTGTCAAAATCTTACAACAAAGAACCACAACCTCTTGACAAGACAGGAAGAAAAGGCAATAGCAAACTCAACAGCAAATCCAGCAGTAGCAAACAAATCAGTATAGAAAGCCAGCAGATATTGTTCATGATCCCATCCCCGGGCAAACCTTTTCACCTGTTTTCTGTAAGATGCAAGGATGTGGATTCCCAGAAACAGTACCCAAGCCTAATAGTGACCTGCACACTTCCTAGCTGCCCACTCAAGCCATGCAGACCTGTCTTTTCTTGAGCCCTTCTGTGCAAAAACATTCACACACTCTCCCAGCCACACACACCGCAGTACGGAGATGCCACATTAAACATTTTGACACCATCTGCAATTGTGTCTGCTGGCTCGGGCACCTCCAGCTCTTTTTCTGACATCTTTAGTGCTTCCCAAGTGTTGCAAAATAACAAATGGTGTTCATGCGCATCTGTCCTCTCCAAAGGAGTCCAGAAAGCAGCCAAGTAATTCAATGTCTTTTTTTTTCTTTTGTTTTTTTTTTTTTCAGCCATTTGTGAGATTATTTTTTTCCCTGCCAATTTCCTATGGCATGGCACAGCCAGACACTGGCAGCTTGACACATAAATGTCTGGGCTGAACGTTGAGCAGTACTTGAAGCATAATTTGTTAAGCAGTTTTATTTACTCTTGGTAGTCCCAGCAGTCTGAGGCACATTTTTGCCACCACTTGCCTGCAGCACAGCACAGTGGGCTTCTCCTCACCACTTGTGTATTCTGGCAAAATGTGCTTGTTTCCCTGCAATAAGGAAGCAGAGAATAATACCTTGGCTAAAAGTCATTCTTCTCTCTTCCAATACTTAAATTTCTTACGTTTTTGGCAGATCACTATCCCTTCAGTGTTTCCTTTTATTTTGCATGGCATACATTTCTAATATTTTTAAACTTTGCTTTTATGGCAGCTTCTTTGCCTGTTCCTGGCAATATTTGTATTATATACCAATTTACCCTCTTGGAGCATATGGTCTCTGGCTTCTTTACCTCTGTCAAAGATTTCTTCCACTTGATTTGACCAGTGCCTGCTTTTGATGTAGCTCATGGAGCAGCAGACTATTTCAGTCTCATTTTCTAACACCACGAATTATAGTTGTGCCAGCATTAAAAGCTTCTCCTCTTCTGCTTAACAGATGAGATCCTGACCAACCCCGCTGTTCAAATGGCACATGGGGATGAATCACAAGCTGCACTTGAGCACAGCAGAGACACTGCTAGGTAATATGGGAAAATTCATTACTGAAAGAGTAAAGGCATTGGAAGGGGTTGCTCAGGGAGGTGGTGGAGTCACTGTCTCTGGATGAAAATATGTGGACATGGCACTTTGGCACACAGTCTAATGGTCATGGTGGTGTTGGGTTGGCCATTGGACTCGATGATCTTAAAGGTTTTCTACAAATGAAACAATTCTATAATTTATGTTAAAGGGCAGCTAGAAACAAAGAGGGGGGGGGAGCGGTAAAATCTATTATCAATTTGCAGCAAGACTCGTTTGGCTCATCATACCAAAACAAGAACTGACACCAGCTCTAGTGGCCACACGCAAAGGCACAGCTTGTATGATGAGCTGTGAGTCCATAGCTTGTTTCCCATTCACTATTCGCAGAGCTCCAGCAAAAAGAAGAAGAAAGAAGTGTTGAAGGACAGATTTTTATTGTTACTTTTAAGAGGATCAGTAGATCCTCCAAGAACCTACTTGCAGGAGCACTTTAAAACACTGTAAGCATGTGCTGAACGGCAGCAGGCTCTGACCAAAAGACTTGGGGAGTTCTGCTTTAAGCCTGGACGGTGCGTCCGCGTCACCCTAAGCGCATCCACCGCGCCATCACTTTTGGAAGCAGTTGCCAGCAGAGGGACGGGCGGTCCTCCTCTCCCCAGCCACCCCTCTGCCTCCACGCGTGTCCTTGCACCATCGGGGTAAGCCGGGAGGAACCAGGCAGTCCTGAAAAAAGAAGAGCTGGGGTGGAGCAGCCTCCCGCCCCCAAAGCGAGATAAGAAAAGCCGCCAGCAGCGGAGCAGCCCCGTCCCCGACGGCCGCCCCGCGGGCGCGCACGAAAGAAGAGGGAAGGGAGCCAGGCAGCCAGGCGCTGAGACAGCCCCACCAAATAAGGCGCTGGCGGTCGGCGTGAAGGGAGGTGGGGGACAAACCGCGCTCGGAGCCGGGAGAACCTTTCCCTCCTTCCCTGCCGCGCCGAGAGCGCCTCCCCCGCCCGGGCTTGACGGCAGCGGGGAGGAATGTGTTTCCGGGGCGGGGAAAGAGCGGCCGAGCGCGGACCTTCCCCTCCCCCGCCTCGCCGGGCTCCCCCTCAGCAGCTCCGAGGCGAGGCGGCGGCGGGCAGCCGGACGGGGAGCGAAGACTGAGGCCGGGCGTCCCGCCGCGCCGCGCCCATCCCAGCCCGCTGCTGGAGCAGAGGGGCAGCGTCAAGCGGGCCGGAGCGCGCCCCGCCGGGAGCCAGCCGCGCCGCGGCCATGGCCGAGGTATCGGGGGAACGGGGCGGCGGTCGGAGCCAGCCGGGAGCGGGGCTGAGCGCTGCCTGTCCTGCCCGGGGTGCCTCGTCTCGGGCGCGTCCGCCGGTGTCAGGGCGGGCTGCGGCGGGTGGTGCGGCGCAGAGGGCAGCGAGTGAGGCTTTCAGCCGCACGCCAGCTGCTGCCGCTCCGGGGCGTGGGTTCCTCAGCGCCCGTCCCGGGCGGAGGAGAGGCTGCCCGGCCTTGCGTCGCGCCCGCCCTGGCGCCCGGGGCTGTGTGCTCGTCCAGGTCCGGCGCTGCGGGCTGGAACGTGTCGGGCCCAGCCTGCCGCTTCCTGTGGCGGCGGGACGGCGGCCTCGGGCCTCCCGGGCCAGTGGGGGCTAGCCAGGCCTTTGTCCGCCCGGGGCCCGGCCCTTAGCTCTGCAACGGTGGGAGCCTGAAGCGGTGCCCTCCTTGTTCGGAGTGACCCTGTGGCGGCCGCTGGCTCGGAGTTGGCCGGGGAAGGGCAGCGCTCGGCTAGGTGAAGTTTGGGGCGGCTTCCCCACGGGTGCGTGGGAGGTCGGGCGTCGCTCCCGACGCCCGCTCCGGCAGCGGCCGAGCCGGAGGGGAAGGCTTTCCGTCTGCGGGAAGCAGGCGCCGGGAGAGGCGAGGTGCGGGACCGAGGCAGCGCAGTAACTTGAGCGCCTCGAGTTTGGACCTGCACACGTCTGCTGAAAGCAAGCCTTAGGAGCGGTGTATGTGCGCCGTTTGAATGACGGCACGGTCGTTGTGCAGCCTATTGACTGCTCCGTGCCTTCAGGTTTGCGCCGTTACTTGCTCCGAGCTGGCCCTGAGCTGTGAAGTTGCCATAAGCTTGTATCAGGCTGGAAGTGGGAACGTGAGGCCTCTCTTCTATGTGGAGGTTTCCGAAATAACTTACAACAACGGGATCACAACCTCTCCTCTTTCATTACCTTCCTATACTGATGGCTAAAACAAAACACGAAGTGCTGGGAAATATTCTGACTCACTGTTTTATCCGAGTCATATGTCTTTATCTCAAGGAATAGATGTCTGACTTGCCTGTGACATTCATCAGCAAGTCTTTGTGACTGGATTTCTTTAGGAAAAAAGCTGACCGCTGTTCTTGGTTCCTTCTGCATTTGTTCTTGCTATAATTCAGTCTGTTCATACCTGTTGGGTCAAAATGTTGGCTTTCCTGGTGCTTCTGTCACCAGTGCTATGGCCCTGGTCATGCCAAGACACAGACCTTCAGGAGCAAGGATTGTCTCCATTCAGATTAGGGGAACTGCTTGTGTCAAACGACGCATATGTGTATGCATCAAACGATGCTTAAGTGTCAAAACCGAGCAGAACTTTGCCTGTCAAAGCATTTAAATCACCACTACTCCTTGGCACATTAACCATGTGGTAGGTCGCAGTGGTAGGGTGAGAAAAATCAGATTTCCATTGTGAAATGCGATGACTTGGTAGCAGGTTTTTTGTTTTGTTTTTTAAGAAGTACTGTGCCACTAGAAAGATGTAAGTTAGACTAAACAAGACTGAAAAGATTGTGAAGACATTAATTGTTCACGTCCATCCCAGTGATGAGCATGAAACTGATGATTCATTCTCTTACAAAAAATATTACTTGCCTCTGGCAAATGATTAAGTAGCATTTTGCAAGCCTGCCTGAGGCTATGTTTATAAGGGCTGCAAAAGCAACGAGCCATTGGCAATAGGCAGGCAAGACAAGGCAAGTTTTTAGGGTATGAACACCTTCAACTTTTGTCCTTTTTCAAAGATGTTTCAGCTGGGAGGTGTGGACCTGACAGGCATGCAGAATGAAATCTTAACCTTAATCAGAACTGGAGCTGGTAAGTGCTGTGTCTCTTTGCCAGCCACATTCAAAATAAACCAGACTTATTTCAGAGTGAAATGTCAGCAGTTAAAAGATCTGGTGTGCTTTGTGTGTGCAGCCAGGGAGCTCGTTCTGCTCTGTTCACTTGGCTGTCCAATCTGCATCATGTTTCTGGTCATGGCCACCCTTGTGAAGGGCTGATTGTGAGCTTCTTTTGAATATGCATGGATTTCTGATGTGAATGCAGAATTTTAGTGTTTTGTCTTGAGTTTTAAATGACTTAAGTGGTTGATCTTCTACCACTTCCTTTGGGAAGTGATTCCCACAGCTGAGTACAAACTATGCGGAAACCTCTCCTGCTGTTCCCGCTTCCCAGTTCATTATTTCATTCCTCTGCTCTTAGCCATCCTCTCCAGACCTCTCTTAGGGTAGCTCTGCTATGGTGCAGTTTTGAGAAGAGCTCCTTGGCTATAATGAGCAGCTCAGGAAGCAGCCAGCTTGGGCAGCAAAGGCAGGCCCCTGAGGAGAGCGGTGCAGATGTGGACACGTGCTGTGTACTCCAGTGCCCTGACTACGATTCCCTTGCTGCCACTGGTATGAACGCTCTTCAGATGTTTGTAAATAGTTGTCATGCCTACCTTTCCACCCAGTCTTGATTTAGTTGAGTGATGTGATGCACGCTGAACCCATGGTTTTCCGAGCCCTCTGACCAGCCAGCTGCAGGTTTCCTGGCTGTCCACGGCACTTGGTAATGCAGCCTTCAGAAACCTACCCGATTGCAATTGCAGCAGGACTGCTGTTGAAGACTTCCTCTTGATGAGACTCTTTTTGTAAGTCATCATCAGAGGCTGTAGTTCTGGAATGGACTCCAGCCCTGCTCTGTTTCCTTTCAGCAGGCAAATATGCAGAGTCCTTGCTGGTTTTCTGCTGTTCGTGGGTGTAGTGGGAGCAGGGCCTGAGCTGCTTCAGTGCAGACCTGCATGTGATGCCTGGTGCAGCCTTCACTCGTGTAACCATTGCACATAGGGAGCAGATGCCTGAGCTGTGCTACCTTCTGTTGTCTGCTAATTGCACCCACTATTGCCTGGAGAAGAGAAAGCTTCGAGGAGACCTTGTAGTAGCCTTCCACAGCAGTGGATGTTTACATGGATGTTAGTAAAGCATTTGACACTCTCCCACAGCATCCTCCTGGAGAAACTGGCTGCTTGTGGCTTGGATTGATGGACACTGCTGGGTGAAAAAATGGCTGGATGGCTGGGTCCATGTGCTGAATGGAGTTAAATCCAGTTGGTGTTCCCCAGGACTCAGTACTGGGTCCAGTTCTCTTTGATATCAATGATGTGAACAAGAGAATTGGGTGAACCCTCAGGAAGTTTGCAGATGACACCAAATAAGGCAGAGGTATTGATCTGTTTGAGAGTTGGGAGGCCTTTCTACAGAGGAGTCTGTATGGGCTGGATCAGTGTGCCAAGGCCAATTGTATGAGGTTTAGTAATGCCAAGCTCTGGGTCCTGCAAACCGTATGCAGTGTTACAGGCTTGGGGAAGAGTGGCAGGAAAGCTGCCCAGCAGAGGAAGACCTGGGAGTGTTGATTGACTGCTATCTGAATATGAGCCAGTGTGTGCCCAGGTAGCCAAGAAGGCCAACACCACCCTGGCCTGAATCAGGAAGAGCATGACCAGCAGGAGTAGGGAAGTGAGTGTGCCCCTGTACTCTTCACTGGTGAAACTGCACCTGTATTCAGTTCTGAGGGCATCACTACAGAAAAGACATTGAGGTGCTGGAGCAGGTCCAGAGAAGGGCAACAAAGCTGGTGAAGAGTGGCTAAGGGAATGGGGGTTATTTAGGTTGGAGAAAAGGAGACTGAGAGGAGACCTTCTCACTCTACAGCTACCTGAAAGGAGGTTGTAGCTGGCTGGGTGTTGGCCTCCTTAGTGTGACAAGTGATAGAAGGAGAGTAAATGGCCTCAAGTTGCACCAGGGGAGGTTTGGATTGGGTATTAAAAGAAACTTCTTCACTGAAAGGGTTCTTAGCCACCCAGGGAGGTGGTTGAAACTCCATCCCTGGCGGTGTTTAAGTCAGAGAGATGTGATGGGTAAGTGATAAGGTTTGACACCAGATTTAGTAGAGTTAGGTAATGGTTGGTCTCAATGATCTCAAAGATCTTTTCCAACCAAAATGATTCTCTGAATTGCTGTACATGACCTCCCTTTCACCTCATTTCCAATGCATTGTGCCCTTTCCCTGTTAGTGAGACCTAGGATCAGTGAGATCCTGCAAAAAACGAAGCCAGGCAGGGATATTCCTCATCGGTGTGAACGGCAGCAAGCTAGCTGGCTGTAAGATTGCTCATGCCTCCTCACATGGCACTGGGAAAAGAGATCCAGAAAAGAGGGAATCCAGGCTTGGCAGTAATGGAGGCTATTCTGCTCTGACTTTGTTTTTCTAGAACTTCAAGTGATTTATTTTTTCCCAACTTCTTTCATTTTAGGACAGCAAATCCCCTTGGCGTCCTTTTAATTCTTTGGAGCTGCAGTCAGCCCTCTAAAGGGGAATCCTTGTTGACAGTGCCTTGTGGTTTGTTGGTTTGTTTTTTTCAGGCTTCTCACAATCTGTTGGTAGAGATCATAAAGCAATTATATAAATTAAATAATTCCGAAAAATGTAATTAAGGCAATGTGTAGTGAGATTTATTTTGGAAGTCTCATTAAAAAGTGCTTCCAGTATGTGTATTATTCCCCTATGAGTAGATTTGTACATTCTATTTAAAATTTCCTATCTCCCAGCAGCACAAAAACTCAAGAGTTAAGTTTGTATTTTCTTACCTTTATCTCATAGAATGGTAAGGTTGGAAGGGACCTCAAGGATCATCCAGTTCCAACCCCCTGCCATAGGCAGGGACACCTCCCACTAGCACAGGTCACTCAAGACCTCCTCCAGCCTGGCCTTGAACCCCTCCAGGGAGGGAGCATCCACAGCCTCCCTGGGCAACCTGTTCCAGTGTCTCACCACCCTCACTGTAAAGAACTTCTTCCTTTACTCCTCCCTGCCTTTACGTTATGGAGTCTACAGATTGTTCCCACTTACTCTGCTCACCTTGCTTGGACGGCACTTACTAGCAGTAGCAGGTTTAACATTACACAGAATCACAGAATATTAGGGATTGGAAGGGACCTCAAAAGATCATCCAGTCCAGCTCCCCTGCCAGAGCATAATCACCTAGAGCATGTCACACAGGAACACATCCAGGTGGATCTTGAAAGTCTCCAAAGAAGGAGACTCTAAAACCCCTCCTGGCAGCCTGCTCCAGGGCTCTGTCACTCTCACAGTGAAAAAGTTTTTTCCCTATGTTCATGGGGAACCTGCTGTGCTCCATCTTATGTTGCTGATTAGCTGACTTGAGATGTTTCAGGGTTGTGCTCTGGTGTTTGTGTACATGGGTGTTTTTTATGCAAACACCTGATTCTTAAAGCTCGACAGGAAAATGAGTATTTGAGGGCTGGGGAGAGTTAGCTGTTGTTTCCGAAGAGGACGTTTGTTTGTTTCTCAAGAGAGAGTGCCACAGAATCATGAAGAGATGAACAAATTCTGCAGCTCTGTCTCCTGGGCAGACACTGGCAGTATCTTGATCTGGTTTAAGGCTCATTTTGTGTCAAAAAAATAGGAATTTGTTGCTTAGTTCTAGTGCTGAATGATGTTCTTCATGGTAGTTGGTACCATCTCCTTTTTTTTTCCTGTGTAGCTCCTCATCACTTCATATCACTGTTCTGTTGTATATTCTGTTGCCAGCTCTACTGGCCATGCAATAACCACAGTGGACTGCAGTATTGACCAGTAGCTGTCAGCTGCTGTGGAGTTTTCTTGGTCACTTTTGTGTTTATCCACAAATGGGAAGACAATTTTTAAATTTATTTTGTTTTGTGCATGTCCTAATTTGTCCTGCATAGGTGTGGTCCTGTAACCCAAACCGTTCAAAGTCAGTCAGGATTTCTCACAAGACCTTTCTCTAGACTTTTTTTTTTTTTTTTTTTCCCTCCCTCCACATGGATTGGTAGTGAAAGAATTATATACAGCTTTGTGGTAAAAAAATTGCCACGTGCTTTAGCTGTGTTCATAACAGACTGTGTGAGCCTCTCGTCCAATTTGAGATGCATAGGCTTGTACTGAAAACGTCACACAGAGAAAAGGAAAGCTCTTATTTCTCTAAATTAAAACTTAGACACTGGGCACCTCATTGTGTGTCACTAAATAGCACACTTGTCTCTTTAAACCATGCTAGAGGTGCTCTCCTTAGAACTTTCTACTTTCCTATTCTTACACTAATCAAATGGCTCCTGAACTTCCCAGGCTATCTTCTTGTTCCATCAACAGACTGAAGATGTTCACAGAGATGGTAAAGTCACTGTTTTAGTACAAAATTTGTATACATCCAAGCCACTTGGTAGGGAAGATTGCCTGATGAGGCTGTAATATTAAAATTTTCTTTTAGGGAAGGTAATAGGACTCCTACCTGACTTCTAATCCTACTTTGGAGTGTCACTGAGCAAAGAGTTTAGTAAATTTAAGTGATACTTTGGTTTATATCTTTCTCAATTTCTCTGACAGCCAGCTACAAAAAGGGTTATGAAATATGCTTGCTGTCTTTAAGAGCAGCTTCATGTACTTTCTTTCTTTTCCACCAGCAGCAGTGAAATATCATCAATATTCTTGTGGTCTCTATTAGAGGGAGAAGGTTTGAGTAACAGAATTACAGCTGGAATCTTAGCTTTGTTCTTGCTAGTAAGAGCTAAGAAGGCACCCAGTGGTTTCTCACCATCCTTTTTCATCCTTCTGCCACAGGAAAATGTCATGCATATCTTTGATAAATGAATGCAGTTCTCGCATTCTGCCCACAAATCATTAGGGGATTTTTGTTTAGAGTTGTTTTCTCTAAGCTTCTAATTGTATTTGCAGTTCACATGTTTCTGATTCTTGTTTTTGGACAAGATCACTTTTGTTTAACTTAGTCCTAGTTTAGGCTTAGCTTAGCTTTAACTTTTGGTATGTTGCTGGTACATTCTAGTGTGTAAGCAGGAAGGACAGCTGTCATTTGTATGGATTCTTACTGGGTTAAACTATACCTTTCTGTGTAGTATAGCTAGCAAGTGCAGGTACTCACATGTAGTTGTTTGATGGCAATTAACAAATACTTTTTTTGCCTTTAGAGCTGTGCAGGTAAAGGAACTACTGAGGTGGAAGCTGAATGGAAAAAGTGAAAACTTTCTTCTTTGCGGTGGAATGAAAAACAGTAATGGGCTGAAGTGAAACACTGATCTTACCCTCGTGCAAAGATGACTGATTTGTGGTTATTTAAAAGAGAAGAAAAATAATCCTATTAATTTAGAAAGAGTCAGTATTTCACTTAGGAAATGATGTTATTGTGAGTCAAAGGTGGTATCTTGGATCTTAATGTGGACTTCTCTGAGGTCTAATGTGGACTTCTTCTCTGAGGTCGTGGTTTTGAAAAGCAAACCTGAGACCAAAATGTCTGGTGTGGCATAACCTTGAGCTCAAAGTAAGACTTGAAATAAGGGTACAAGAGGCTGTTCCCTTTTACAAAGGAAAAAGGGTGTCAGCCATCACTAACATCCTGGGCTGCAGCAGAAGTGTGACCAGCAGGCTGAGAGGTGATTATCCCCATCTGTTCTGCTCTCATGAGACCCCTTGGCATCCATATGTTCAGGTCTGGGGTGCTCCCAGCATAAGGATATGGATGTGTGGCTGAGCAGGTCCAGAAGAGGCCCACAAAGATGATCAGAGGAATGGAACAGCTCTGCTATGAGAAAAGACTGAAAGAGCTGAAAGAAGAGAAGGCTCCAGGGAGACCTTACAGCAACCTTCCAGTACCTAAGCAAGGCCTACAAGAAGGCTGTAAGGAGACTCTTTACAGGGGCATGTGGTGATATGACTAAGAGTAATGGCTTTAAACTGAGAGAGGGTAGGTTTAGATTAGCTTTGAGGAAGAAGTTCTTCCTGTTGAGGATGGTGAGTCACTGGAGCAGGTTGCCCAGAGCAGCTGTGGATGCCCCATGCCTGGAAGTGCCAGATTGGATGAGGCTTTAAGCAGCCAGATCTAGTGAGAGGTGTCCCTGCCCATGGCAGAGGGGGTTGAAACTAGATCATCTTTAAGGTCCCTTCCAACTCAAAACCATTCTATAAGTCTAGGAGTTGCAATTTACTGGTTTTAACGCAGTGCTAACCCTGGGCATTGGCATGAGAGCCATGTCTGCCTCTTGTGCTGCTAGCTAACCTGCAAACCTGTTTGATCCAGCCTTATCTGCTCTGCCTTTGTAGGCTGGCAGGACCTCTAAGGAGTGGTCTGTGCCCTTGTACTGCCGTAAAGCAAAAGACCATAGGATGCTCTCTCGGTGAGCTGAACTAACCTGAGTGTCAGGAGCATATCAGAGAGCATAGGAGGTCGTTTCAAGGGCCTGGCACTCTAGGAGCTTGGCTGACATCCTCTGCAGACTCAGTTGCTTGTGTATTAAATTGGGCAGCATCCAAGTGCTGTATAGACCCTCAGCTGCCAGGTTTTCCAGAGCTTAGGTAAAGTGGTTTTGTGTGGGTAAGTACAGCAAAAAGGAAAGCCTGTTTCTGATGTAGAGATAAATACACAAGAATGTCATCTTTTTGATGTTAAATAAAAACTACTCTCCCAGGGATCAAAAGATGACCCATCAGTGTTTCATTATCATTAAACTGGGATTAGATTTTGCTTTGAGATGACTTCTGCTATTATTGCTGTGCCACAGAGAGGAGTGGTGAAGACTCTGCTTGTCCAGTCAGCAAGTGAAATGCTCCCTCTTCTGATAACAAGAAAGAGAAATGAGGAAACCTTTGCTAGCATTGCCCACAAGACTGACTGGGTTAACCAAGGTGGAATGCCAGTGTGGTCTGGCTGAGTTTTCTCTTGCTGCACTGATGTTTTATTGGGAAATTAGTTTTGGTGGGCATAGGATAAAGTCAGGAATTGCCTTCTATGTTGTTTGTTTTTATTGGGGGAGGAAAGGGTTTGCAGGGCTGTGTTTAGTGTATGTGCATGTGCTCACTTTGTGGTGCTAGCTGAAGAGTGTCCTGATGCTGAAAAGCAAGCTGTAACCCATCTGCATAAAACACAGGGCTTTTTAAAATGTCACTTTGCTGGGTTTGTGTCTGAATAGATTAAAAACAAACAAAAAAAGATCAGTCTTCCAATTGTGCATGAATATAACCTATGTGCATTCCCAAAAACATCTGTCAGTGTGACAGTGCAGGAGGTTACAGCTGTTCTTTGATTTTTTTTAATGTACAGTTCAAAAACAGGGAATGATTCCTCTTGGTGCTGTTTTTGTCATTTCTATGCAAATATAAATTTGTGTGAGAAATTAGTGTTTGAGAACTTCAGTGTCATTTTTCCTGGGTGTGGACTTGAGTGTAAAAAAGGAAACAGCAGATTTCCTTTTTCAGAGGAACAGACTATACATATTGCTTATAGGTTGTTTAAAGTGCATCGTCAAATAATAAACAGTGGTAAATATTTTTTTATTTTCTATCTATGTGTTACTTCCCTCCACTGCAGATGTTGTTTACATAATGTTTCAAAGGCTAGGCTGAAATGTTACATTGACATGTTGCTGGTATCAACCATTTTCAGTGGAAAAAACTCAACTTCAGCATTGAAGAATAACTGCAGTGTGCGAGATTTGCTGCCAGCAATTTTATCACCAGCAGCTGACCAGCCTGGAGAGTGTTTAGATAGTAATAAAAACACTTGGACAGATACTGTCTCTTTTTGGTGCATAATTCACAGTGCAGTTTCACTTCCTAAATTAATAATCTCGATATTAAATATGATTAACATTTGCTTTTAACTGGAAGAAATTTTAATACTGTGTGCTTCTGCAGAGCTCTAAAAAAAAACGCCAACAAAACAAGTTGCTCATTAGTGATAACTCAGAACTCTGCAGCAGACAAGTGGGTTTCAAATTTACTTGAATTTCATGGTTTGTAAATTGCTGCAGTGGTCTTTGAACCATGAATTCAACTAAAAATGTTTTCACAGGAGTGTGGCTATGCAGTAATTAAACCAACATATTAACATATTAACTGTCCCTCCTGCTGTGTGCTCCTGCCATCCTCCTTGCATCAGCAGTGGAAATCCTAAGGCTGCACAGTAAAGCATTGAAGCAGCTGAAGGGGTTGAAAAATAGCTTGGCAAAGACTTGCTTTTCAGCCACATCAGCTGTTTCAGCTAGGTGACCACACACATTGCTAGTGACATGCTTCAGGCCCAGGGCAGGGATAGGAAAATGTACAACTCATAGCGAGAAGAGTGAGGGACTCTGATAGTCCAGAAATAAGTTGGCATAAACTGCTGTGGAACCTCACAGCATCTGCTCGTGTGTGCTTCGGTGCTTTTTTGACTTGAGTAATTCATCTTAGCTTGCTAGGTCAGGTGAGAAATAACTCAGCAAGGAGTTACTGCTCAGCTTGTTCCTCTGTCTCGGTTAAGAGGCGAAGGCATGGTCCATGGTTGGCACGGGATAGGTGAAAGGTGCAAACTGGGGAATTTTAGAGCCTGCAGAAGTTGAGCTGTCTCTGAGTAGTGACTGACAGATCTATGGCTGACAGAGCTGACAGATCTACTTGGCCACTTGGAGAAACCTCATCTTTTACTATGTTTTGCAGTCCTCTTAGAAGCAACCCATCAACTCCAGACTTAAAATTCTTCATAAAATATTTTGTGAACTGTGTATCGTTTAAAAAAAAAAAACAAAACAAACAAACCAACAAAAACCAAGGTCAATTATTTCCTGAGATTGACCTTTTTTGTAGGTACTCAAACTTCAGGATTGAAATCAAAGTGAAGACTGCTTTTTGTTTCACTGTGTGCTTTTACCTAGCAAGTTGTCCCTGCCATTGAATGAATAATCAACATGAGAGATATAAACATACATCTGCAAAATCAAACTTAGGGAATTCACTGTGTATTTTAAAATCATGTAGGTACAGGTTTATAAGGCTCTATATATAGTTCTGTGGAATAACAGTTCTTCATTGTTTCTGCATGTTCATTTTCCTGACCACTTAGCCAGTGTTGAAAGTCTGTTGAGGGTGAGCATTGTTTCAGTACTAGTCTCAACTCTAAATTCACAACAGTGAATTCTGGAAATCCTTGCAACTAAATATTTGGATGCTATCTGTAAGCATCATTATATGTGCTTGCCAGTCAAATCCTGAATTAAAATTTTAAGCCCCAACAAATAATAAAAACCCCAAACATTTACAGGTGTTCTTTTCCCTCTTCACTTGTTTTCCTTTCTTTTTTTTTTCTTTCCTTCCAACTAATTTATTCTAATAACCTATTAGAAAAAATAAAAATCAGATGAGAACAATTCCCACACTGACTTTCTGTGTGAGCACGCATAAGCAGTTAAGCCAAAGTCATAGAATCATAGAATGGTAAGGTTGGAAGGGACCTCAAGGATCATCTAGTTCCAAGCCCCTGCCGTAGGCAGGGACACCTCCCACTAGTACAGGTCACTCAAGGCGTCGTCCATCCTGGCCTTGAACACCTCCAGGGAGGGAGCAGCCACAACCTCCCTGGGCAACCTGTGCCAGTGCCTCACCACCCTCACTGCAAAGAACTTCCTCCTAACATCCAGTTTCAATCTCCCCTCTGCCAGTTCAAACCCATTGCCCCTTGTCCTGTCATTACAAGACCTTGTCAGTAGTCCCTCCCCAGCCTTCCTGTAGCCCCCTTCACATCCCAGAAGGCTACTCTAAGGTCTCCTGGAAGCCTTCTCCAGGCTGCAGAGCCCCAACTCTCTCAGCCTGTCCTCATAGCAGAGCTGCTGCAGCCCTCTGAGCATCGTGGCCCTCCTCTGGACCAGCTCCAACACTTCCATGTCCTTCAAGTCAGCAGAGTAGAAATGTGAGGGGCCTGTGACAGCCTGGATTTTTGGGCTGGTTTAGCAGCATTCAGAGCCCAGTGTCGTTTTGGAGGTCCTAATCTGACCCCCACCTGCCTCTCTATGGAGGTTGCTTCCTCAGCACTGCCTTGTCCATCTGGAGGTCTGGTCCAGTGTGCTAGGGCTTACATAGGGCAGATTTGGGTGTGGAGGGGGAAGGGGTGACTCCAGGTATTGCTCTGCCAACCCAAGCAGTGGAGCTTACTCAGGGTGTTGGGAGTCCACAAGTGGGAGGGCAGGGGCAGAAGCTGCTTTTTCGAGGGCAATGGTGCTGCAGCTCTGCTGTTCCATTTAGCAGCAGTTAACTTTCTTCTCGGTTTTGGTTGCTGCAACTGTACCCTGAGCATTAGCGGTAGGTACTGGTGGGTGAAGGCTGCCATGTAACAACGGAGTTTCCGCTGAGTTTGCCCTTTGTGGTGTGCCAGCTTCTGGCTTCCTGCAGTACCTGCAGCAATAGCAGCTGCTTTCTCTTAAAGAAGTAGATGAGCGAGGCATTGTGTTAGGTAAAAAGCTAAAGAACTTCAGTTGAGAATGTAGATGCCTCTGTGTGCTCCTTTTCCCTTAACAGAAAGCTTGGATTAAAGGAAGCTTAGCCAAATGCTGTGATGGGTATTATTGAGGCCTTACAAACATCAGTTACAATCAAGTGTGTAAGAGCTATATTTATGTGTTTAACGTCTCATTTCCCCCTGTGTGGATGAATGTGAGGTTTAAGTTGCACAAAATTAAATAGTCTCTTTATGGGAGCTGTAAGTGGTGCAGAGTTTGTGGCAATTTAATACTACCACAAGGAATAAGCACCCCTGTTTTCTGCTGGAATGGCTTTAAATCGTTGTGTGACATTTCTAATTGTGATCTCTCTGAGATGGAAATGCTAAACTTAGCCAAATCCTGTAGACTAGCAAGACCTATGTAAACAAGTTAAATACTCAGTTCACACTCTCCTCCACCAAAAAAAAAAAACCAACAAACCAACCAACCTGTGACACATAAGCAAGAGGAGAAATTAAATTATGGCCAAAAAAGACTGATGGATCCAAAATCATTTGAAAAGTGATGAAACCATAGATTTTTTTTTTTCCTCTGTTTTAATTATAATTGCATGAAGAGGTGCTTGAAGCAATGAAATCCCTGCAGTATTTGTTATGGAAAAATGCCAACTGACAGCAATGAGATTGAGAACTCTTACAAATTCCTGGAGATGCTGTGTGCTTTGAGCATTGAGGTTGTGATGGACGTGAACTGCTGGGAACTTGTTGGTGAGGGTATGGAAAATAGGTATTTTCATCTGGGATGGTTTTAAGGGGAGAAAAATGTTGGTGTTTTTGTGCTTAACATTTATGCCCTCATTATATATTTATCCTTAAAGAGGAAGCTCTCAGGGTGCAGTGTATAGAAGCTGCTGTAGATCCAGAGGACAGCAGTTTCAACCACAGTATCGGTACCCATGAGCTTGGTATGTTAGCTCCTTAGCCTTAGGTGCTGTCTGTGGTGTGCTTACATGCCAGCATAAGCAGCACATGAATAGGTTGTATTATTTTGCCTTTAAAATTCAAGGAACTTCTTGTGTCCTTGTAGGAATCCCAGCTTTCTGTGGTAGGATGCTCTGACGAGGGATTTCTTGGTGAGAGAGAAGTGCAGGTGTCTGATGGTGGTGTGTTCTGCTTTTTTATTATTCCATACTTTAGTAAGCACTATAGTTTTGAGAGATGCAGAGTAGCAAGAAGTAGTTAGAACCTGGCTTTTCAGAAAAAGATGCAAATGTTTTAGTCAAAAGTAGTTATAAACCATAGGTAAAAAGCAGCAAAAACTCATTGCTGGTGTTCTGATTAGATGTAGCTGCAGGCCTGTGTTGCTCTGCTCGAGAATATGCAGGGTTGCATTTCTCTCCTAATGTAGTGTTGAACATAAGGCACAATACACCTTTTTGTTAGTCTGGTTTTCCAAAATACAGTTGTTAGAGTTTACCCTATAAATTGCAGTCTCTGGATAATTGCTTGGTGAAAAATATCTAAATAAACCTGTGTGGAAAAAATAATATTCTCGTGAGAAAGAGCAGCTGGCTTGGCTCTTTAAATGGTTTGCTGTGTGTGAGGATCATACACAGGCTGCTTGTTGGCATGACCTGTGTCGAAGCACTACTCTCCTTTCAAGCATCAAGATGCTTTCAGAAGCATCTCCTAAACTGTGGAGTCTTGGCTTTAAGTTATGATTCAGTGAGTCAGGCAAACATTATACAAAGAGTTTCTTTGTCTTTCTTAGAACCAAGGCAGGGACAAGGATGGTTAATGCAGTGAAGTATTCCTAAGTTAGTAATTATTGATGGTATGCTGGGAGGTCTAGTCATGAATTACAGACCTTCTGTTCATGGGGCTGTGTATAAGTATGGTTTGAGAAAGGGCCCCACTTCAAAAGTGGTGCTGACTAACCAGTGTGAGTCCTCCCAGCACCACAGTGCTCTCCAAAAGGTGTTAGAACAAGAGGAAGAGACCAAGGCTGCACCTCAGTTTGGGGTGACTTGAGAGGTGAAGGGTCTTTGTCAGCAGCAGCATCTTCACGTCCCTGATTTGTCTTTTCTCACTTTTTTGCTTTCTGTCACTGTTGTCAGCATGCAGCCTGGACTTGTGTGATTTCTTAAATAGAAATATGATATGAAAAAACAAACCCAGCAGGCTTTAGCAGCTTTAGCAGCACTGGTGTTCTTTACAGTTTACTACACAACTTGTTTTGCTTGTGAGGAGTGTTTAGGTTTGCAGCTAGTTGCAGGAGTTTGTCATTAAGTGAACTTTTAGATGGATTGAGGCTCAAGGCCCCATCCAACCTGACTTTGAACCCCTCCAGGGAGGGAGCATGCATGACCTCCCTGGGCAACCTGTTCCAGTGTCTCACCACCCTCACTGTAAAGAATTTCTTCTAAATAGCCAGTCTAAATCTCCCCTCCTCAAGCTTCAATCCATTCCCAATCATCCTATCACTACAAGCCCTTGTAAAAAGTCTCTTCCCAGGTTTCTTGTTGGTCCCCCCAGGTACTGTAAAGCTGATCTTCTGAACTAGCCAGTGGCATACACTGGCAGTTGCAGGTGGCTGTGCTGGAGAAGATGATCTCCCTACCCCAAACAGAAAAGCAATTCCTTATAGATTTTAACTCTTTGTAGTTAAAATTTAAGTCCTAACTGGTTTATTATAGGATATTTTAACATGTGATGCCTCACTAGAACAGAGTGGTTGTGGAAGTGCTTGTCATGAGTGTCTGGGCCCTGTGCTTGTTTTATTGCATTAACTTAGAGGTAATAACTGAGAGAGACAAATGAAGTCCAGTGTGAAGTACTGCTATATTTTTATCCCGTGGTGTCATGGTAGTTGAAGTCATTATTCCTCAAAGCTTTTTCAGGACATGATTCAGTAAGCAGTTTTGATGTGAGGATTTTTTTTTGTATGAAAACTGTTTCAGTGCTAAAGAATTTCTTACTTTGCACATTAATCTGGGTTAATGCCCCATTCTTTCCATATTACTACAAGCAGTTCAAAAACTGCTCTCTTAACATCTGCAAAGTGTGAGGTGGGGAAAGAACATCATGGTCTCGATGAGCCATGCTGTTGGTAGACTGGTAGACAGCAGGGCTGGTGAAAGCAAGGTGCCTTCTAGCATTTCCATTTGCATTGGAGTGATGTAAAGGGCTGCTTTTGAGGCTGCACCTTTGCTGTCCACTTGCCTATTCCCATCAGCTTGCATTGGGAGATGCTCCACTAGCTCACCTCTGATGGTGGAAGGTCAGGAGCTGAGCTAGTCTGTGAAGGGCAGCCACTGCAGTGCTGATCCACACTCAGGAAGCAAGTAGTTTTGCAGGGTGAGCTAAGGTTATGGTCCTTTGATTAAAGTTTCTTGCCTTTTAACCATCACTGTTTGTCATAAACCTCTGCTCCGTGGAGAAGAATCCATCACATCATTTCAGGATCCGGTGGTCCTGAAACTCACTCTGCAAGTAGTGTCCCCCAGCTTTAATTCAGTATTACAGCAGCATTTACATTAATTAAACAAGATATCTGTTAAGGTCACATATGAAAAACAACCTGCAACAAATTCCCAATTCACCAGAAAATCCACACCACAAACATGGGAGTTTTAATCAAACAAAGTAACTCCTTGGTGTGAAACATTTTCTGTGCCTTTCTGAGCAGTATGAACTCTCTGCAGACAGAGCAGCAGGGTACTGCTGTGCTGCTTTCTCTTACAGTGAATTGCTGCTTTGCAGTGAGTTGTTGTACAGAGAGCTCTGAGTTTGCAGTTAGTGTTTGTGGTGAGAGCTCTGGTCATCAGGAGTACTTAGAGAGGTGTGAGGCATTCCTAGAGGGCTGGAGTGTCTGTGTAATTACCCTCCCGTGTCACCAGGGTTGTCTGGCTTCTCCAGTTCAGAAAAATCACTGCCTTTCTTCTCTTTCCTATTTTTTCTCTCAGAAATGTGAATGGCATTCTTCTTGCCAGTCCATAAAACTCGTGCTGAAAAGCATGGGGCTCAGCTAAAGCTTGCAGTGAGGGAGAAAGGAACTTTTTTAGCAGGGTAGCCATTGAGTCCTGAAATGGTTGTCTCCAGAGACTATTTAATTCTGCTTATTTTAGAAACATGCCTCTTCCTGCTCTTTTAATACCCGAGCCTTGATGACTGGGAGTGGGGGCTGGCTGTATGACCACTGCAGTCCAGCATACAGCCACAGACTGGCTGAGAAGCAGTATTCTTGCCTTTTCCCTAGGACACTTTCTCCAACCCCATTTTCACCACTTCCGCCAAGCCAGGACAAGAATTTTGTACCCAGATGGGTGAAACTAGACGTTTTCTTTGCTGGAATGGTGTTTTCACCCAGATCTTTTCCTGGCTCCAGTGTTCCTTGGTGGTTGCACTGGTCAGAAAAGAAAACAGGAAGCATAATCAATCAGGGGGCTGATTAGCAAGGGTGAATAATCAACAAGGAAGGTGAGGCAGCTCCTTTAAGTGATTTTTTTTTTTCCATCCTTAGACTAGATCAAAATGACTGTAAACAGAAATCTCAGCTCTAGGAGGGATCAATTCCATGAGCACTTTCACTTCAAGCATTAAACTCATGAAAATGCAGCTGATGCAAAGAGATGTCAGTCTGTGGCAAGCATGAACACTAGTCCAAAAGTGCGAGTTGCTAATTAATTTCTAGGCTTATAAATGTAATTAGAATGAAGTGTGAGAATGTGAATAAGTAGTCTGTCATGGTTGCTGCCTCAAAAAGGTGGCCTCTGCACAACAGCTCTTACTGTATTCTTAAATGTTTCCCCCGTGCTCTGGAGCATGGTTCTGTGTTCCAATAGAAAGCTTTGCAGCAAGACACGCTTCAGTTCCCAGAAGGAGCAAGTGCTTTTTAGTGGTTTTCTAACCTTGGCATTGCCTTGGTGTGTCCTGGAGTACTGACTGGGATGAGGAGCTGCTCAGAAGAGTGAAACACTTCTGCAGTGGCCCAATGGCTTCTTGTTAACACTGCCCTAAAACCGATAGAAACTATGGCGTGGTCAGGCAGGGTGAACGCTGAGCTGAGTGGGGAGAGCAGAGTGGCACAGCCATGATACTTGATTTCAAAGGGATTGAAACCTCTCTGAGTCTCTCTCTTTTTTTCTTGACCCCATTTATAAACTATGGCATGGTCAGGCAGGGTGAATGCTGAGCTGAGCAGTGGGGAGAGCAGAATGGCAGTGCCATGACACTTGATTTCAAAGGGATTGAAGCCTCTCTGAGTCTCTTTTTTTTCTTGACCCCATTTGCCCAGTTAATTTTCTGCATAAATGCTGTTGCTCTTCTAATAAATTAAAACTGCAAAAGGCTTTAGTGTAGCAAATTTAAAATGTGCCTGTGGTGTAGCAAACTTAAAATGTCTTGATGATTAAGAGTGTAAAGGTGCTAAACACGCGCTCTGCAAATTCAAATTTAGCCTTGCTGTGGGGAATTAATCCTTCCTTTTTCCTGTTGTCACTTAATGAAGTCATTTCAAATTAGAAGCTCCAGAGAGTTTTATCAATACTGGGTTTATAAAGAAATAAAAAAAATCTCTTTGAGCATTACTGTTCATAGAGACAGGGGGAAAAAAATACAACTTGGAAAGCAGCTAGTCCAGACATTCAAAGCTGTATCCAAGTTTTTTTCTTCCTAAAATGTTTAACAAAAACAGAGTTCACAAATGTGAGAAATCATTTTAAAAGCAGTTTTTCAACAGCACACCATTTGCAGCCTTTTAAAAAGGATCCAACTGGTGATGCAGTTGTTAAAGAGATTTCAGTTCTTGGCAAGCTTACCTCTTGTAAGGAAAAAAAAATCACTTTTTGAAGGATTCTGGAATATTTCAATATTTTCCCCAAGGATTTAATTAAAAAGGGGAGAACAAGTATAATAGAAAATATGTAAATGTTGCACCAAAAAATGCCATTTATTTCTTCTAACAATGAGTTCTTTTCTGTTCCCATCATCTGTGATTGAATGGGGACTGGAACACTGCCTTATGAGGAGAGGCTGAGGGACCTGGGGTTGCTTAGTCTGGAGAAGAGAAGACTGAGAGAGGATTTAATAAATGTTTATAACTATCTGAGGGGGGGCAGGCTCTGCTCACTTGCTCCCTGGGATAGGACAAGGAGCAACGGATGGAAGCTGCAGCACAGGAGGTTCCAGCTCAACATCAGGGGAACTTCTTTACTGTAAGTGTCCCAGAGCCCTGGCACAGGCTGCCCAGAGAGGTTATGGAGTCTCCTCTGCAGACTTTCAAGGCCTGTCTGGGTTTGTTCCTGTGTGACCTGAGCCAGATTGTGTGGCCCTGCTCTGGCAGGGGGTTGGACTCGGTGATCTCTTTGGGTCCCTTCCAACCCCTGACATCCTGTGATTCACCAAGGGTTTCTGAAGGCTTCCTTTGGCTGTCTAGTGTAGTTAGGTGTTATTTGGTTTGTTATTTTTCCCCAACAGCAAGTTCTGCAGCAGGGCAACCCTCAGTACTAACCAGTGACCTGCAGGAGGATGTTTGGCAGTGCTGTGCCCAGGCTGCCGCAGTGGCTGGGCGGAGGTTTGGGGGCTGAGGATGTGAGTCGCTTTGCTTGCCTTACAGAACAGTCCACGTTGAATCCAGAGTAGCAGATCTTCGGCTGGGTGTTTCCAAAGCTCAGCAGATGGGAATGCAATCAAGCAGTGGCGGTAGAGGAAGCAGCTAGCATGTGTGTCGGGGGGCAGGCGGCTGGCTTGAGGAGAGCATTGGCTTAGCCATATATGGAAGAGGACATTTTCCTTCTGAGCTTCACGGGGAGGCTGTGCCCAGAACTACATTCATCATGCAGATGCATTTCCGCAGGAACGTTTCTCTTCCAAACAGTCTTGGTCATAGTTTTAGCACTGTGTCACATCTCAGCTGCCTTATTTCTGCAGTCTGCATGGGCTCGCAGTGCATCCGCTGCTGGGCTGCCCTAAAAAGGTGAACTGTTTATGATCTTCTTGGTTTGGCTAACAGAAAGCTCGGTACTAAACTGATGCCAGCAGCTTGGTTTTCTTCTTACTGAAAAGCCCACCCCCATTCCGGGCTTTACTTAAAGCAAAACTACTTGTTGAGTAACAAAATAGCCTTTCATTTGAGGGAAGTAAGGTTTGCAAAAGAGAGACCATGAAACTAGAAAAGGAGCCTAAAAGCATCCTGGTAAGGCTTTCCAGTCAGTGTGCTCCTACACCATCTAACTGCTTTCTCACCTTAATTCAGCCTCTTTGTCTGTCTTCCACCTACTCATATTTGGTGGGTCACAGTTCCCCTCTAAACTAGGTTTGTGGCTGCACAGATTTGATTTGGATGACTGCTTATAGAAAGGACTTAAAAAAAGAGTGTTCACGAAAGAGGAGTCGTGAATGAAGGGCTAGTAACATCTGCAGGTGAAATTTGAGATAGGATAGAGTAAAGTAGGGCAGAATAGAGTAGAATCAACCAGGTTGGAAGAGACCTCCAAGCTCACCCAGCCCAACCTATCACCCAGCCCTATCCAATCAACCAGACCATGGCACTAAGTGCCCCATCCAGGCTTTGCTTCAACACCTCCAGGGATGGAGACTCCACCACCTCCCTGGGCAGCCCATTCCAGTGGCAGATCAATAATTGATGTGTGCAATAAGTAATATTCCAAAAGTCAGGTATAATTCACAGTGCAATGGTTTTCCTTATGGTTTTTTTAATCAGTAATTTCTTGTGTTTATTTGCATAACATCTAGCAAAACTTCTCTTAATTCTCTGTCTAAGCTCCCCTCACCTTCTGGCTACAGCATCCCCCAAAGGGAAGAGTGGGCCAAAATGATCCATCAGAAAAGTATGAACCATGTCATGCTGTTGTTGGATACAAGTTGTTAGCAAAGGGCTGGCTTCTGTTTAAAACACACTCCACCACATTTTACAGCAGCTATCCTTTCTCATGTAGGTCTGGCCAGATGTGCAAAGTAACAATTATGAATGGCTCTAAACCAGTGTGGGAAAACCAAAGCTCAACTGCTGGGTTAACTTAAGCTTTGCTCACTTTGCTGCTAATTGACATGAATAATAGGACATCTCTGGAAAATGACAGCTTCGTTTTAAGAGACTCAGCCAAATTCACTTTTCCTTGGCTGTATTGCAGGACATTTTTTAGAACTGAAAGGTATTAAGGAGATTGATGTTTACAGGATGACAGGAAAGGCTTTAATTAGCAATAACATTTTAGGATGACCAAGGAAATTGGCAGCAACGGTCTCAAGTTCTCAGAACTCTTATGAATAAAAGAGAAATGAAATTTAAAGTAGCACCACAATTTCAAAGATGTGACAACTGACCTTGGCTGACCCAACTGACCCTGACCTGTTAAGAGCAGGAGAAAATCTAGAAAAGAGTGATCTGTTTGAAGCCTGGTTTCAGAATGTAATCCTAGCTCTGGAGTTCTAAGTGACACCTCACCACTGATCAGGCAAAATGAGAAGGCAGTAACCCTGAACTGTGTTTTATAAGCATTGAGATCTTGTCTCATAAAGCATATACATGATGTGGTTTTTATGGATTTATTTTGCTGCCAGGCTTTCATTAAGAGTTATAGCACTGAACAAAGGGTGGTGTGGTTTTGTTAGTAAGGATGGTAGCCATTCATTCTCTGTTGTCTAGAGAATTAATTTTATATCAAGGATACTTTGTTGCCTATTGTAAGATGAAGTTTCTAGTTTGGAGTATAAAGTGCAAAATGAAGCTGTAAAATGCCCTTTGAAGAGTCCAAGAACAGTATTTTGGGAAGGGCCTCAAGGCCCTTCTTAGAGAAGATCCATTTTTATCTTGCATTTCTGTGGTACCTTTATTTAGAAGTCTCTGATAGCATTCAGAACATAAATATTTTTTATAAGNATCTTTGTGGCCTCCTCTGGACCCATACTCATACTGAAGAACTTCTTCCTAAGATCCACTGTAACCCTACTCTCCCTCAGCTTCAAACCTTTCCACTCAGTCCTGCTGCCAATATGTTAATAGCTCAATTTAGTTTCTTTCCCCCCGACTAAAGATTTCCAAATTTCTCATAGCTGCCATAGAAGTATTTAAAAGTAATTTGCAAAGCTACCCTTTTTGATGTCTTCTAAGCACAATGTAGCCCACAAACATGGTTGTCTTGGAGCAAAAATGCCCAGCTGGTACAACTAAGATAACTTGATTTTCATCTGCTCCATGTTCCTTGTCTCCTGTGAACCACAGATAAATGTCTACAGTTTCATGCAACATTTTTTTTTCCCCTGCTTACTTTTTGCAATAATTTTTTTTTCTCTTGTGTTTGTATTTCAGATTAATGTAAAATTGCTCACGTGGGCTGGCATCCTCTGCTGCTTGATATGGAATGGTTTTGCTCAGCAAGGTAAGTCACTTGATTGCATTGCAATTGGTTAATGTTGCTTTAATACTATATAGCAGTTATTTATGTAGGTATGTTACTGTTGAAGGAGTGCTGATGGCAATGCATCAGTCATGTCTCATGTTAATAACCTGCTTCTAGTTAGAGCTTAGTTTAGAAAGCTGGAATGAAACAAAGTAGAATTCTGCTGTTGTTAGGACCTTTTTGTAAGTGTAGTGACTGATTTCTGTTCTTTGCCAGGTGGAAGTGACTGTATAAAAGCTAATGCAAAGCACTGTGGTGAATGTATACAAGCAGGGCCAAACTGTGGTTGGTGTAAAAAACCAGTAAGTGTTGCAACATTCTTGTTATGGTTTGTAGTTTTCCCTTGTTTTCACGTTTTAGTAAATACTTTAAATGTATAAGAAATGTCCATTTTTTATTGACAGCTTCCTGTAACTCTTCAATTTGATACTTAATTGTACTTAAAAAACTCAGATACTATCATTTTCCTGATTGGAGTATAATTGCTTTTCACAACATGTTTACCACTTTTGTAGATCTGAAGACAGCCTTACAGGCTGTCTCATGGTTGTTTCAAATCATCCCAGTACAGAATCTCTCTGGGTTATCATTCATTATATTCTTCCAGTAACATCAGACTAAGAGGTTCTGGACTTGAACTGTTGGAGCAAGTCCAGAGGGCCACAAGGATGATCAAAGGGCTGGAGCACCTCTGCTGTGAGGACAGGCTGAGGGAGCTGGGGGTGTTCAGCCTGGAGAAGACTCCAGGGGCACCTTAGAGCTGCCTTCCAATACCTGAAGGATGTTGGACAGGGATGCCTCTCAACTAGACTCTGCTACTCAAGGCCTTATCCAACCCAGGCTTGAGCATCCACAACCTCTCTAGACAGCTTATTCCAGAACCTCACCACCCTTCTAAACCTACTCTCCCTCAGCTTCAAACCATTCCCCCTTGTCCTGTCTCTAGACAGTCTAATGAAAAGTCCCTCTGCAGCCTTCCTGTAGGATCCCTTCAGATACTGGAAGACAACTGTAAGGTCCTTACAGAATCTTCTCTTCCCTAGCCTGCACAACCCCAGCTCCCTCAGCCTGTCCTCATAGCAGAGGTGTTCCAGCCCCAGTCTAAGTAGATGGAAGCTCCTGTACTACATAGTAGCCAGTGATGTATTTAGTATCATTTAAGGACTGTGTTTTATTCCTGAACTTTTTTTTTCTATGGAATTGTTGTAAAAAAGTGTTATTGTGGGTAGAGTACAACAAATTGTAGGCAGCTCTGAACTTGACACTCTTTTGCCTGTGTTTTGTAGGACTTTTTGCAGGAAGGAGAGCCAACGTCCGCCCGATGCGATGACTTAGCAGCACTGAAGAGTAAAGGCTGCCCTGCAGAGGA
Source organism: Ramphastos sulfuratus (assembly GCA_013399055.1). Lineage (NCBI taxonomy): Eukaryota > Metazoa > Chordata > Aves > Piciformes > Ramphastidae > Ramphastos > Ramphastos sulfuratus. The sequence goes on along the minus strand of WBNM01018688.1, from coordinate 271,462 downwards.
CATTGAGAATCCCAGGGGGAGCACACAGGTGCTTGAAGACAGAGAAGTGACAAACCGTAAGATAGGTGCAGCAGAGAAGCTGGATCCACAGGACATTACACAGATCCAGCCACAAAAATTAGTACTGAAACTAAGAGTCGGTAAGGACGGTTTCATTCTAGTCTTCAGATGATTTTTCTATCACCACCACATCTGCATTTCTTGGTTTGAGTGTGTAACCACTTTGCTACAGAAACCACTGCTGTTCAGGTAACCTGATCAACTGCAGAGCCATTCTGCAGCAGTTTGGATGCTCAAAATACCTTTTTTTGTGAAAGTTTAGCTAATATCTCTTCTTCCCAGCAGAACTTTGGAGAAAATAAATACAGCATGNGACCTTACACTTGGCCTTGTTGAATGTCATGAGGTTGGCCTGGGCACACCTCTCCAGCCTATCCAGTTCCCTCTGGATGGATCCCTGCCTTCTAGCAAGGGCTGGAACACATCTGCTACAAGGACAGGCTGAGGGAACTGGGGTTGTTCAGCCTGGAGAAGAGAAGACTCCAGGGACACCTAATAGTAGCCTTCCAGTACCTGGAGGGGGCCTACAAGAAGGCTGAAGAGGGACTCTTTGCAAAGGCCTGCAGTGACAGGAAAAGGGGCAATGGTTTGAAATGAGAGCAGAGCAGATTTAGATTGAATGTGAGGAACAAGTTCTGCACCATGAAGGTGGTGGAACATTGGAACAGGTTGCCCAGGGAGGTAGTTGAGGCCTTGTCTCTGGAGGTGTTCAAGGTCAGGCTTGACAAGGCTCTGAGCAGCCTGATCTAGTGGAGGATGTCTCTGCTCACTGCTGACCTTTGGAGATCACTTCCAACCCAAACCCTTCTGTAATTCTATGAAATTTGTGCTGTAAGATCTTACAGGAACCTCATTTAAAATTATTTCAAGCATGAGGATGTGAAACTACAGCTACTAAGAGCAGCTTGGTTGTTGGCAGGCTAGCACTTTCTGTGGGGAGATAAAATAACTTGGAAGTAGGAAGTTGGACGTTGAAAGAAATACATCTTGATTTTTATTTTGTTTTTATCATAATTTGATGTTAAGTATTTCAGTTAAAAGGGGGGGAAAAAATCACCACTAGAACACAACTTCCATCACCAGTTCAAAGTCTTTCCTTAAAGAGTCTTTTTTCTTGCAGGCAACACTGAGGAGGCTTTAATGGTTTCTATTTGTTGTTTAATCTGTGAAACAGGTGAACCTCAGACATTTTCATTAAAATTTAAGAGAGCTGAAGACTATCCCATTGACCTTTATTATCTTATGGACCTCTCCTATTCTATGAAAGATGATTTAGAGAATGTGAAAAGTCTCGGAACAGCTCTGATGTTAGAAATGGAAAAAATCACTTCAGACTTTCGAATTGGTAAGAAAGATTTGCCTACTGTAAACAAAAGAAAGGTTAAAAAACCAAGAAAATGAAGTTTCCTTCCTGATGGTTGTCACATAGTTACATCTGAAGAGTAATTCTTTTAAAATTGGCAGTATTATGGCAGATACTTTAATACATAGAACCTGTCGAGGAAGATAAGAGAACATGGAGAAAATAGAATGTGAGCAAGTGTGGGACCTCTTCCTGATCTCAGTTCAGCTATAATGCATTTGCATTCTGTTGTGTCATAACCTAAATAAGAGACTTCCATTCTTCAACTCACAGGGTTTTTATTGTTCTGTCTTAGGCTTTGGCTCTTTTGTGGAGAAAACTGTGATGCCATATATAAGTACAACACCAGCCAAACTCAGGAATCCTTGTACAGGTGACCAGAACTGTACAAGTCCATTTAGCTATAAAAATGTGCTCAGCCTTACTAGTGAAGGAAATAAATTCAATGAACTCGTAGGTAAACAGCACATTTCTGGGAATTTAGATTCTCCTGAAGGTGGATTTGATGCAATAATGCAAGTGGCAGTTTGTGGGGTAAGTGTGTTATTAGTTTTCTTTCATACTGTATTAGGTGGAATTGTTTGAATACAGCCTCAGTGGTTTATGGTGAGCAGTGTTTGAAGATGTCAGCTCCTGCTAGCTGAACAAGATAGGCTGGGCAGACTGCATGGATACATGCATTTGTCTTTTGTAGAGGTCTCTGGTGAGTGAATGAAACCAGAAACTGTGGGAGTGCCAGTTAGAGGTCATGTTCACAGCAGATAGATGCATTCCAAAGACAAAGTTTCAAAGTTTGCTCTACAAGAAGAGTCAAATTCTGCTCCAAAGTCTATGAAATCCTGAGTTTGCTCTACAAGAAGAGTCAAATTCTCCTCCAAAGTCTATGAAATCCTGAGTTTGCTCTACAAGAAGAGTTAAATTCTGCTCCAAAGTCTATGAAATCCTGAGCAAACATTATCCTCAAGTTATGTCAAAGCCTTACATGCTTCATGTGGTTGTTGTTTCTGAATAGTTTGGTGAATCATAACTTGCTTTTTGGGCAGAAAAGATGTAAGCTTGAGTCTTGTTCATTTTTGAAGATCTCACCTGGATCTCTACTTGGGTTTTTCTGTAGTCTGACAGACCTTTCTCTGCACCTGTGCAACATGGACTCAAAGTGATGTCCATGGTTATTGCTTTATTACCATATTGTTTTTTTTCTGTTGATCAATAGAGTCAGGGCTTTTATGGAGCCTTGTTTTAAAAGTGTTACTCATAAGCCTTCTATGGTTTTGTGTTGGTTGTTACTTTGGGTGGTGACTGGTATTTCTGTGAGACTTTCCTTAAATTACCTGGGGCTTCAACTCTTCAACAGGATTAGGAAAGGGCAGGTTACAGAATTAGGCCATGGAGTTGCTACTCATGGGACAGTGATGAAGGGCAGTCTGGACTAACGTGACAAAGCCTGATGGTTCTTCAGAGCCAGGCTAGCTGTCATCTTCCAGTTCAAGACTGCAGGACTGCTCTGCACACTGATGTTGTCTTCTCAGCTTGGGCTTGGGCTGTGGGGTAGTGACATAGGAGTGGACCTGCTATGGAAGAGCTGGGCTGGTTGGCTGGTGTCCAGTTTCCCTGTCGCTCTGCAGGTGCTTTAGGGAGAAGTGAACAGACCAAAGTAAGCATTTCTGGGCTCCCCAGTTCAGGAGGGACAAGGAACTACTTGAGAGGGTACAAAGATGTAATTAGGGGACTAGACCATCTGTCTTGTGAAGAAGGAATGAGGGACTTGGGGCTTTTTAGGCTGGAGGAGACTGACTGCCCAGGGAGGTGGTGGAATCTCTGTCTCTGAAGTCACTCAAAACCCACATGGTTGTGTTTCTGGACAACCTGCTCTGGCAGGGAGGTTGAACTGGGTGATAATCATAAGTCCCTTCCAACCTCTAACATTCTGTTCTTCTCTGAGTCTTACCTTAGTGAAAAACCTGCAACAAATGTTTTGAACTAGACACTTAATGCAAGTGCTTTTGAGGTTTGAGTGAGTTATGTGATGTCTGGAGTGACACTCTGCAGTGTATGGCTTCTCCTAAGTCTGTCTACTTTCCCATGCATTTATCTCTCAAGTGTTGGTTGGTTGATTAATGCTATAAAATAAATGAGTGCAACATACCAGGAATTCATTTGTCTGTTTCCCAAGGAACAAATTGGCTGGAGAAATGTTACAAGACTGTTGGTGTTCTCCACGGATGCTGGATTTCACTTTGCAGGAGATGGGAAACTTGGTGGAATTGTTTTACCAAATGATGGGAAATGCCATCTAGAAAATAATATGTACACAATGAGCCACTATTACGTAAGTCTTGACATCATCTTCTAAGGGAATTCATTTTTTGTCATGCCTCAGCTCAGTGAACTTCATTAGGTCATCTGGTACAGGTTCAGACTGATAACATCCTGAGAACTTTACTCATTTANAGTGAAGCAGACATCACCATTGTTTTCCTTTCACAGCCTATAATATCATTTTCTCCATTAAAGTATTCCAATTAGCCTCAAACCAGCACACCATATTAGATGAAGTGACCTGGCCTTAACTAAAGCAGATGTGCAAAAATGAATCCAGTCTTAGCTGGAAAATTCCAAGAAATGGCAACTTTCACACTATGATTTGAGTTGCTGGATTTTAGGCTCTTTCATGATGAATAATCTTCCATGTCTGCTGGCAATCTGTGGTGGCTCTGCCTAATGATTTTATCATCCTGCTAATCTTTGTGTTCAGAAGTAGTTGACCACCATTAAAAATACTGTAGAGAACTTCTTGGGCAGGTTTTTTAAGACTGCTTGAAATACCACACTACAAAATGTTGTGGTATGCTTAACCACATTGCCTTTGTGGTTTGTTGATAGGTAAATATTGGTATTTACTGGATGGGGTAAACACAATAAGCTTTACACAGTTTATGTGTTCATATATTCCTAAAGTGAATATTGGTCAATAAAACCCTAAAATTAATTCAGGTTTATTCCATTTTTTTTTTCTTTGGTGAGAAAGAGCTTTTCACTGAGCTCAGTCATTTGGAAGGCAATTTTCTGAGAACATGGAAATGAAGGATTGAAATGGCAGGGACTATGATAATAGTACTGTGAAAAAAAACACTCTTTATGGGGCATAGATTGGAATCTTCTCAATGCCTGTTTGTTTTCAGAGAAAACAGTTTGTTTTGCTTCAGGACTGACTGGTTAGAAGGTTTATGTTTCTAAAAGTGATTTGTATTTATGATGTGAAAGTATTTCTGATTATATTTTATCAATGTGTCTCAAATTTCAACTGTGTTTTTTTTTTTTTTTTAATAGGATTATCCCTCCATTGCTCATCTGGTACAGAAGCTGAGTGAGAACAACATTCAGACAATCTTTGCTGTTACTGAAGAGTTTCAGGCAGTTTATAAGGTAAATAAATGCATTTCTGGTCTCTTTTTTTTTTTTTTTTTTTTTGCCTTGAGCATCCAGACCAATTCAGATCTGCTCTGAAATCATTACAGTGGCTTCATTTGAAATTAAAATCATTTTGGAAGTAATCAGGGATGCAGTGTTTTGCTACTCAAGTTTGTATTATCAGTTTGGTTGAAGTCAGTACTGTGTGAGGAATTTCTAGGGAGAAAGTGCCCCCTCTCCTTGCTCCTCTTTACACTTCAGAGGTAGGAGGCAGTGGAGCAAAATGCCCTTCATGGAGCAAAATGCCCTTCATGGAGCAAAATGCTGAAGGGGAGTGTAGACTGTGAGTCAAGTGACATACTTATGGAAGAGTATTTTGTCTTTTATGATATATATATTCCTGATGTTTAAAATTAACTGCTGGCTGTGACTGGAATAGGAAATGACTGTGTAGAGGAGATGTATACTTTTACTTCTTTTAACAAGGTGCTTTTGGTTTGGGGGAGGTTTTGTCTTGGCTTTTTGGTTTGGGTTTGTTTTTTTTTGTTCTTTGGGGATTTATTTGGGTTGTGTTGTTGGTTATTGGGGGGAGGGTTTTTTGGTTGTTGGTTTGGGATTTTTTTTTGGGGGGGGGAGGATTTTGTTTGTTTTTTTTAAACTAAGTTTTTTTCTTTTTTGTTGGAAATAATTTCTATCTACTTAGCTTTAATGCTCTGGAAGTGTGGTTCTTTGAGATTGTGAAGATAGATTATATGTGATCATCTTGTCCAAGAGGAGGTCTTAAGATTCTGTTACCAAATTTGACATGAGAATGCAAAGGAGAAGCAAAGGCAGCATATTTGTTTGTATCAGTGCTACAGAGAACCTCAAAAATCATGGTGATCACTGACAACACTGTAGCTTTGTTTTTTTTAATTACTTGATCTTGACTAATTAATTCACTAAAGCATTACATCAGTCTACAGATACTTATAGTACAAATTGCACTGTGTTAGAACTAATTTATCCTTCTCTCTTTGTAAATATTGAAAGGAATTGAAAAATCTGATACCAAAATCAGCAGTGGGAACATTGTCTTCAAACTCCAGCAATGTGATTCAGCTGATCATTGATGCATACAATGTAAGTTCAGGCTTTGTTGGAGTTGTATTCCTTTTTTCTTGCTTCTGAGCTTTTCAGACAGGTACTGCAAGGTGGGGTTTAGTTTAGGAAGTTAGTGTGCTGAAGGATAAAGAGAAGTACACAGGTTCTTTGCCACCTTTGGTTCCTGTCCATCCATGGGGAAGTGAAAAGGGCTGGTTAGCAACCTCTTGACCTCAAAGTAAATGTTTATGTCAACCTCAGGGACCTCCTGGCTTTAGCCCCAAACTGTTTCCTTCATAGCTGTGTTGGGCAGATAAGGCTCATTTCTCCTTTGGATTAAATGGGCCAAGCAAGTGCCTCCAACATCTGTGGAGACCTGCCCTGCCCTTGTGTGACAGGGCTCAGTCATGAGAAGAGGTCACCACAGCGTGACTGTGGGCAGCCTTGAGCTGGTGTTTCTTGGCATGTTGAAGCTTAGATAATCCCAGTATTATCCCATGGGACTGGTGCTCAGACTGTGCATAGCTGTGCAATGTCTTCAGCAAAATGCTTATTCAACTCCATTTGAAGTTAGCTAATCACTACTGTTTTAGTCCCTTTCTTCAGAGGTTATCCTGGAAAACACTAAGCTCCCAAAAGGAGTCACAATCAGTTATAAGTCCTTCTGCAAGAATGGAGTGAATGACACACAAGAAGATGGAAGGAAATGTTCTAACATATCAATTGGAGATGAGGTAACTTACTGTATCTGCTGCTCCTTCTTAGGGACTTGGCAGGGTGTTGGGCAGTGACAGGACTGGGGGGGAATGGATCCAAGCTAGACAAGGGGAGATTTAGAGTAGACATTAGGAAGAAGTTCTTCACCATAAGAGTGGTGAGACCCTGGAACAGGTTGCCTGGGGAGGTGGTGGAAGCCTCATCCCTGGATGTTTTTAAGGCCAGGCTGGATGTGGCTCAGAGCAACTTGATCTAGTGGAAAATGTCCCTGCCCATGGTAGAGGAGTTGGAACTGGATGATCCTTGAGATCTCTTCCAGCCCTGACAATTCTGTGATTCTGTAAAATTCATTTTAAGTGTCCAACACTCAGGTTTGGGTTGTTTTTTTTTTTTTAAATAGTACAGCCAAAACTCCTTTTAGTAATGTGACACTCCATTTATTTCTCTCTGCAGGTTAAATTTGAGATTAATGTAACAGCTAATGAATGTCCACAGAAGGGACAAAATGAAACGACGACAACAATTAGAATTAAGCCACTGGGATTCACTGAAGAAGTGGAAATTAATCTCCAGTTCATCTGTGAATGTCAGTGTCAAGGTGAAGGAGAACCTAACAGTCCTATCTGCCACGAAGGAAATGGAACATTTGAATGTGGTGCATGCAGGTAAATAAATAGGCATTGTTTTTGCAAAAGAGAAATAGGAACAAGACCTATTGTCCTTAATTAGGGGTTAATTAGTTTTACTCTTTGTTTTGGTTTAGGTTTAGTTTGGTTTTGTTTAGTGAAAGGACAAGAATTACTGTTACAGACCTGGTTTTCTCTTAGGATATTTTGACATAACTGCCTGAATGCAATCAGGGAGGCAGTGCTGGAGTTGACAGGTTTGGTCATAAGATAAGCAGTTTTGTCCTGAGTCAGATCTCAGATCTGGCCTTCAGTCAGTACAGTAAAGGATATAAGTAGGTCTTACTACCTTTTCTGTTTTATTTGGAGGTCCATGTAGGATGGCAAAATTAAACACATATGGGACACAAGGAATAGGATTTCTGTGTGATGATTTTGCAGGTGTCCATTCTGACTTCCTTTGAATGTGAGGGCTGTTCTGTCGCATAAGAGGGGGATTAGCAGTGGGTTTCTGGCAGTTCAGTGAGAGATGATTTCTCACCTGGAACAAATAATCAGCGTAGGGGCAGCTTAGTGCAGTTTGCTGGAGTGAGTTCAAGAAGTCAGCTGGAAATCTCCCTTGAAGTTTAGCTCAGAATATCCCTTGAGATAATAGTCACTTTTACTCCTTTGTGCTGTTTTTGCAGAGCTTTTTATTGTATGACTTCCAGCTAGGTTTACATTTTCTGTCATGTTTTTACCTTGCAGGTGTAATGAAGGTCGTATTGGAAGACTCTGTGAATGTAGTACAGATGAAGTAAATAGTGAGGACATGGATGCTTACTGCAGGAGAGAGAACAGCACAGAAATATGCAGTAACAATGGAGAGTGCATTTGTGGACAATGTGTATGCAAGAAGAGAGAAAACACCAATGAAGTCTATTCTGGCAAATACTGTGAATGTGATAACTTCAACTGCGATCGATCAAATGGTTTGATCTGTGGAGGTGAGAAACTGCTTCCGAGTTTGCTGCAGGCACAGCTCAGCAGCAGTGTACTGTTCTATCAACTCCACACTGCAGGGAGTAGTGCTGCTTTCCTTAAAGATCATAGTCACTTGATGATAGATGAGAATCTCTACAGGTGATTGAAAACACTGTTCTGTTAATAAAAACCATCCCTGTGATCACAAATGTTCCATGTTCCTCAAACCACAGCTCCAAGAAGGATGTAAAGTGACCTTGACCGTGTACTGCAGAACTACTCTCAGGTCTTATAGTAAGAATGCTGAGACAACTGTCCTGAGATTCTAATGTTATACTGGCTCAGTGTAACCACTGTGTCAATAAGAAGAGATCATCACCTCAGTTCACTTGTACTGGGGAGTGCTTGACTTGGTGCTTAGCAAGACACCAGTGAGAAGCTATCGAGACTGAGAAGTGAGTGACAACAGTGTGCAAGATCCAGAAAAACAGTCAAAGTACTTGAACAGGACTATGACAGCAGTTAATTCCTGAAATCAAAAGCAATTTAGAAAATCCTTCAGCAGCCACTTGCTAAATGATTTTGCTGAATGTATTCCCAAGGCTGCTTTGCACTCCTGGTAGGAGTGTAACTGCTTCCCCAATTTTGACTGTGATAGAAGCATAAACAGTGAAAGCACTGAGCTTTGTGACAATACCTCATCCCTCTGGTTGGCTCACAACACACTGGTGCTCACCAGCTCTACAAAGGATGGGAGCAGTGGTTGTGATTCAAAATATATGGTGACAGATCTGTTTAAGTAAAACACTTTATTCTCAGAGGAGAAGGAGAGGTGTAGCCAATGATCTTTTCATTTTACCCTAGTCACCATTCTGGATATCTTGTTTCCTCTGTAGGGAGTGTGAGGAACATAAAGCTTAGGAAGTTGAGGTCAGTAGAAGAGCAGCTGAGTGGTGGTGTTCTAGGGAGCCACAGGGGTTTCATCTTCCAGTGTTGTGAGGTCTAAGTTAGTGTGTCCTCATCTTTTTAGATCCTGCTTTGTAAATCTGCCTGAGATAGCCAAACTGAAGCAGTGCTGCACTGCTATCCACCCAGGAGATACAGTCAGCACATTATACTCTCCCTGATCAGCCTTCCCTGGGATTGTTATTTTGTTTATGTAGGAGAGGGGAGAAAGGGAGGAAGGCCTGTAAGTAGTTTTCCAAGGAGCTAACGATCACTTTGCAGCTTTTCGTTCATTGGTGTCTTCCTTGTCTCTCCACCAGGCTGTTCTTTTCCCTCTATCTATCCCGAGGTGGTGAATGTCTATTTCTTACTGTCACAAGTGTTCTGGATGCTGTTGGGCTTTATTTCACTGAAATACCTTTCTCCTGCACAGGAAATGGTATCTGCAAGTGCAGAGTGTGTGAGTGTTTCCCCAACTTCACTGGCAGTGCCTGCGATTGCTCTTTGGATACCGCTCCGTGCATGGCATCCAATGGGCAGATTTGCAACGGGAGAGGAACCTGTGAGTGTGGCACCTGCAATTGTACAGATCCCAAATTCCAAGGCCCCACATGTGAGATGTGTCAGACTTGCCTTGGTGTCTGTGCAGAGCATAAGTAAGTACCTGAGCAAACAAGTCCCAGCTCTTGTGTGTTTGAGTTTGTGACACTTGTATGTGCAGAAGTTTTAGAGCAGAGCTTTTGATACTGTGCTTTATTCTGCCCTGAAATGTGGGGACACCTCTCAGCTAGGCTCAGCTACTCAAGACCCCATCCAGCCTGCCCTTGAACCCCCCCAGGGAGGAGGCAGCCACAACCTCCCTGGGCAGCCTATTCCAGAGTCTCAGCACCCTCATACTGAATAATCTTTTCCTCAGATCTCTGCTCTCCCTCAGCTTCAAACCATTCCTCCTAGTCCTATTGCTAGACACTCTTGTGAAAAGTCTCTCCCCAACCTTCCTGCACGATCCCTTCAGGTATTGGAAGGCAGCTGTTAAGGTCCCCCTTGAGTCTTCTCCAGGCTGAACACCCCCAGCTTCCTCAGCCTATCTTCGTAGCAGAGGTGTTCCAGCCCTTGGATCATCTTTGTGGCCTGCTCTGGTCTTGATGCTTCTTATGATGGGGACTGGAGACAGTATTTGAGGTGGGGTCTCACAAGAGCAGAGTGAAGGAGCAGAATCCCCTCTCTCACCCTGCTGGCTATCTTGATGCAGCCTAGGATACAGTTTGCCTTCTGTGCTGCATGAGCACACTCCCAGTTCACGTTGAGCTTCTCAGCAACCAACATCCCCCAAGTCTTTTTTTTCAGGGCTACTCTCAAGCCATCCAGATTGACTTGGGCAGGTTACAGGTATCCCTAATTCACAGATCCTTACTGCCAGCCAACCTTCTGCAAGGCTGCATAGGTCTAGCATGTGACAGGCTGCAAAGCCTGCTCATCTTAACCTTCTGAAATGAACATCACAGGAGCATGTGTACACTCTGCCACTTCCAGAACAGTTCAGCTAAGCTTTTTGCTTAAAATTTGTATTCCAAAATACTATTGAAAAAGCCAAGGATTAAACACAGCTCTGTGTGGGCTGGTGACATTTGCATCCCTGCCTTTGGAAACCTGAGTTTTTAGAAACCAAGTATTTTCTACATGGAAACTTTGAAATAGGTTTATGATTAGTGGCTGGGCTGTTTCCTGGCTTTGTGCAGCTGACTCAAAGGTTTTCTCTCAGCACAGTATTTTTAGTATAAAAATCCTGCTCAGTTTGAGTTAGTTTTTGTTCTGTCAGTTATTCAGAGTGAGAGCCTAATGTAAAACTTACCTGAGAGACAGGTTAAAAAGAACAAATAGACACTATTTCACTGTAAATATTCTCTTCCTACATTCTCCTCTCTGAGCACATTCATTTTCCAGGGGCAGATGTTGAAAAACTTTCAGCCTTACTTCATTTTACAGATTTAGGTAATGGTTGGGGTTTTTTCTGTCCTTGAAGCTTGTGGGTCATCCAGAGTGAGAGGAATTTATCCTCTTCAGCCTGGAGAAGAGAAGACTTCCAGGAGACCTTATAGCAGCCTTCCAGTATCTGAAAGGGGCCTACAGGAAGGCTGGGGAGGGACTATTGACAAGGTCTTGCAATGACAGGACTAGGGGCAATGGGTTTGAACTGGCAGAGGGGAGATGTAGACTGGATGTTAGGAGGAAGTTCTTTACAGTGAGGGTGGTGAGACACTGGCACAGGTTGCCCAGGGAGGTTGTGGCTGCTCCCTGCCTGGAGGTGTTCAAGGCCAGGTTGGGTGAGGCATTGAGTGACCTGTGCTAGTGGGAGGTGTCCCTGCCTATGGCAGGGGGTTGGAACTAGATGATCCTTGAGGTCCCTTCCAACCTTACCATTCTATGATTCTGTTAGAGAGGAATTTATTAAAGAAGACTTTTGTTAATCACAAGGTACCCAAATGTTCTGGCTGGTAAAAAGTAGTAACTTGCCTTTCATTTTTTCCTGGCCTTTATGACAAAAGAGTTAATTTTCTTGGTGTTGTTTCTTTTTCTCCCACATTTTCTCCTTTGGGTTAGATTTAATGCTAGAAATCTTTTCTGACCGTATTAAAAAGCTTTGCTTCTGCTTTGTACTTCCCCAGGGACTGTGTTCAGTGCAGAGCTTTTAAAAAGGGAGAAAAGAAGGAAAGCTGTTCTCAGGAATGTATGTACTTCAACATGACACAGGTGGAGAACCGCGACAAGCTGCCGCAGCCCGGGCAGCCTGACCCACTCTCTCACTGCAAAGAGAAGGATGTGGATGACTGCTGGTTCTACTTCACCTACTCTGTCAACTCAAATGGTGAAGCCAATGTCCATGTGGTAGAGACCCCAGGTATGAACGTGTTGCCTTACTCTGCCTTCATCTTGGTGGTTAATTGATGCAGTTGTTGTGTACTGCTCACTGATGCGTGAGTTAGATGCGTGCAGAAATGGGAACCTGTTCCCCGAGTGAGAGCTGTGGGGGCTGGAACTTGGGTGTGGCTGTAGAACAGCCTATGTCTCTCTAGATCTAGTTTTTTCACAGAATGTTAGGGGTTGGAAGGGACCTCCAGAGATCAAGTCCAGCCCCCTTGCCATAGCGGGTCTACCTAGGACAGGCTGCACAGGAACTCATCCAGGCAGGTTCCCCAGGAAGATTGTGGAGTCCTCTTCTCTGGAGACCTTCAAAACCCACCTGCATGTGTTCCTGTGTGACCTGCCTTGGGTGATCCTGCTTTGGCAGGGGAGTTGGGCTGCATGATCTCTGAAGGTCCTTTCTAACCCCTACCATTCTGTGATTGCTAAGATGAAATGCAAACTGGACAGATAAAAATAGGCTGGAATGTTACAGGATGTTCAAATTCCCAAACCTCCATTATTTGAAGGGAAAATAGTATTGGCCTGTCTCTGATAATTCAGAATAGTGACTTCAGTACAAACTCAGATTTTGAAAGCCTGTGCCCATGCATTACCTGTACCATTTTGTAACATCACACTTCTCTCCCTTTGTTCCCTAGAGTGCCCCAGTGGCCCTGACATCATTCCCATTGTAGCTGGGGTGGTTGCTGGAATTGTTCTCATTGGACTTGCATTATTATTGATTTGGAAACTGCTAATGATCATCCATGACAGAAGAGAATTTGCTAAATTTGAAAAGGAGAAGATGAATGCCAAGTGGGATACGGTAAGTCAAGAGGCTTTTAGCTGTATAAAGGCTACAGTAGCTGTAGAAGAACAGAAGATATTTTTTATGTTCACTTAGCTGAAATGTTTCAGATTGTATTCCTGCCTTTTGGCCTGTGGAGGAATCAAAATATCCTTGGTTTGGTCTAAGGGTTGTTGTGGAGGGACTGAAATACCTTTATTTTTGGCTGACTTTAAAACATGTTATGTGTTACCACTAGCAAAAACATCCCCAAACAACAACAACCAAAAAAAAAAAAAAAAAAAAACAAAAAAAAAA